>QAOA01007318.1:180355-222094 GCA_003255065.1 Cercis canadensis | reverse complement strand
AAAAAAAAAAAAAAAAAAAAAAAAAACCCATGTACGGTACCCGGGTTATTGATTTAAATATTATATTTTTATAACAAAATTATATATTTATAATAATTTTTAATTTAATTATATAAATATTATAATTTTTAAAAAATTAAAAATAATTTTTGTTTTAGTTGTGAGGATCACAAGTGGCTATGTGACGTGTTCACGTGAAACACGTCAATAGCCCATTAACATGTTCTTTTTTGTCACTTTTTTTTTTATTATAGTAGTAGAAAAAATGACATGTCATGAGATTATAAGCATAGGTGGCCATATACGCGTTTGATAATTTTCATATGTTGATTATATTTTTTTGTTTTTAATTTTTTTTAAAATATAATATTAAAATAAATAAATTAAAAAATATAATAAATGTATAAAATTATTTTTAAAATAATATATTCTAATAAAAAAAGGCCGTATCCGTACTAAACCAATTTTTTTTAGGAAATAACTTGTGGCCTTGTGCTATATGTACAAATAAATTAAAAATTAGCAAAAAAAGGTTTAAATATAAATAGAAATAAGTGAAAACGTAGCGTGAGAATGGCGCACGACCCAAAAAAAAAAATCTTATGGCGCACGCGGTAAGGAACACAGCGTAAGTTTAACGCACCGCCAGACCAAAAAAGACACATAGCGTATGTTAAACACATGCCACAATAGCGTAAGTTTGCCGCAAACAAAAAGGAATAAAATAGGGCGTCACTGATTGTTACTTAGAATGCTTGGAGAGTGAGAGTGAGAGTGAGAGTGAGAGTGAGAAGTGAGAACGATAGTGGAGCAGCTTGGGAAGGCTTGTAGGGAAAGGGGAAAGAAAGAAAGAAGAAGAATCTTTGGCATTTCGATGCCCTAATTGATCTCTATGTAGACGCTCTTTTCTGCGAAACGATTGAAGGTACGCTCTCATACACACACGTCAGTCGTGCATAATTATCTCTGTTTGGTGGCGCCGAGAAATCATAGGAAAAAGAGAGAAAACATCAAAAGCTATTTTGAACCGGACGTGATTTTCTTACGAATTTCTTCTTCTTTTCCTTCCACAAACGCATATCTTAACCTTGATCATGAGTTTTCTAACTGTCCATCTCATCCTTGCAGATCTATCCACACACTGACAAAATTGAGAAAAAATTACTGATGCTGTACATTGTAGTCAGAGGAGGCAATGCCTGATCAGTTTCTTGCTACTGGTGTTTCAGATAAAGAGAAAAACCTTGGTCATAGTTTGATTCATGTATGTCATTTCGTCATAGAGATTGCACATGATTAGTTGGTATCGATCGGAATGCAAATACTATCTTACCTGGAAATATTTTTTCATTTTGAACTACTGATGACTATTATATTGTAAATAATATCTTTTACTCCTTGTGCAGCAAATTAAAAACTTTTGGGAACCGTCTATATTGGGCATCCATGAAGGAGATATATTGGCTGAAGTCAAAGGTGCGCATATGGAGGATATTCCACATTCCAGATGAGGAGTCCCGTTGTTGGTCTTTTTGGAAGGAAATATCTGGTATTTGGTTTCTACAGAGGTTATAGAAATGATACCTTTTTTATAGAAAAAAAAGAAAGAAATTCTTGCGGACTGTCCACTGGAATTTTGCATATCTTTCACTAGGTCTTCCAGAATATTTTCAAGAGGAGGCTGGTGTTATATCTAGTCAATTCCAGATACTCTTCGAAACAGGAGGTTGATTTTTGTTTGGAGCTGTAAGTACTTCCATTTCTTTGTCATTGTATTAACGATTTAGGGATACCATGACTATCTTATATTTATCGCCTATTTCTTCACTAGTTTAGGTTAAAGGTTTGTAGCTATGTTGAAGTACTGGAAAGAATGAAAGTGGCTTTTCAAATTGGTTTGGATGATCCGTCCAAAATTAGACTCACATCTGACAACTGCCTTTTTTTTTTAAAAAAATTATTTATGTAGTTGTTGGTCTTACAAAAAAGTTTACTAGTGTTATGTAAATATGGATTAACACCTTCTGCATTGTGTTTACTTTCACGACGACTGAAAGAAAAGCTAATTGTCTGGAGGAGTTTCTTCTATTTTCTAACGGTTCATCTCATCCTTGCAGATCTTTCCACATGCTGACAAAATTGAGAAAATAAATGACTGATGCTATACATTGGTTTCAGAGGAGACAAGTTGTCTGTCTGGATGTTCTCGTTTTATTCTTTGTGGATTTTATGCCTGACTAGTTTCTTTTTACTTGTGTTTCAGATACCAGAAGAAGAAAAATCATGGTCCCCATGGTAGATGATTCATATCTGTCACTTTGTCACTTCGCAATATTTTTTCATTTGAATTATCGATGGATATTATATTGCAAATAATATTTTCTACTCCTTGTACAGCAAATTAAAATTTTGAGGAACCATTTATATTGGTCATCCATGAAGAAGATATATTAGCTGAAGTTAAGGTGCACATACAGAGCAAATTGCACGTTCCGATGAGGAGTCCCATAAGGTATGTTTTGTTGTTGATCTTTGCTTATGCTTTTGATCTTTCCATAAGATACATCTCTGTTGTTCACGTCCTTAGTCCTTAGATAATGTTCAAACAGAAAAATTTCGTGTGTCCATAATTAATGCCAGAAGTACTTTAACGAAAATCCTTGTATATGGTCTTCTTGCTTGTCACTGTCATGTTTCCTTGGCTCCATATCTATTTTAGGTCTTTATAACATTTTAGATTGAGAATAACCTGGAGTCAATCTGGGTGTTTTAAATTTTAGTCATTGCTTGATAAATTTGCTGAGCCCTCTGTTAGTTGAGGAATCAAGTGGAATCTATGTAACCTAGTTTCACACATTTCTGTTTTCAATAAATTAACACGAAATCTTGAACCGGTTTGCACTGCTGGTTTGCCTTCACCCAAGGAACCTAAGGAAGTGCCCACAAACCCCATTGAACTCATGGATTTTAGTTCTTGGCATCCTACATTGATAGAATGGCAGCAGAAGAGAAGTGGTATGGTCGAGTTGAAGAGCTCAAATCCTTTAGGTTTGACTTTACTTGGCTGGAACCTCATGTTCAGTCCTTGTCTTGGGCGATTTACTCTCAGAATGCAGAACGGCAGTGAAATCAAAGGACATTGTGATTGCTTTAGAGACAGAAATCAAGAGGATAAGGGTTGAGCTGAATTCTATAGAGGTAAATGGACCATTAGACTTGTAGATCGAGAAGACTGCTGCAGATCTGCTATGTTGCTATTCATGTTAATTTGAAGAGTTCTTGATGAATGAAATAAACATTGTTCCCTTGATATTGTCTCAGTTCTTCCATAAGAATGGTATGATATTGAAATAGCATAATTCTCCTTGCCAATCCTTCACTTCTTTATCCAATCAAGGCAAAATATGTTTCTGATCTTGTACTCAGCATGTGTGAAAATTATAGAAAAGAGAGAACATGGATGAAGAGGAAAGAAAACCAACCAGTGAAGGGTGGGGGGAAAATGTTACTTGGATTTAGCCACCCTAGAGTCCTGTCTTTGGAGGTAGAAATGTAGGCCTTGTTCCATCCCTAATCGGTGAGTTTCCAACCAGGGTGTATGATGCAGGAACATATCCCCTCCCTCTCCCAAAAAGGAAAGAAAAAAAGAAGTAGATAAAAAGAAGCCCACAACGCACTGAGGTGATACCAGGATAGTACCATTAAAATAATATATGTTTCGTTGGTTTCTTGACTTATTTTATATTTGTAAGCTCCTTCAACTCAAGACTCGCTCTTGTTGTAGAAGGAAAGCCCATAACTCTGGCCTTCTCCAAAAGTGATAAAATTGCCCTCCATTTTGGATCATCAGTTTGACTTTCGACAATTTCATTTAGCAAGCAAGCGTTGTTCTTCTCATTAGCTTCCTAGCATTTGCAGAAAGCTGGTTTGAGTTGACTTTCATGCCTTGCGTGCTATTTCTCTTTTTCTCTTTCTTCCGTTTCAGTTTCAGACATACTACGACCTGCTTGGAATATCTCTCCTTCTACAGCCTGCAACGCCAGCGAGTCTTGGACGTCCTCAACACGGAATATACATACTTCTTCTGCTAATGCGAAGCACATGCATACATAAACCTGTAGCTATTTTTTATATTTTCTATGTCACTGTTTTCCGATTGAAAAATAATCTAGGTTTTTGCAACCTTGCTCCGAATTCTCGAACTTGACTTTTTCCTGACTTCTATTATTATAGAGCTGTAAATTGTCCATTTTGCGTATATACTTTTAAAGTCTGTACCTGTCAATAATTCTAATTTTGTCTTTGAAGACGATTGGTTTCAACTATTTGTTTGTAAGTGACAAAACAATTTTAGCTCTTTGTTAGAATGGAAAATCAGCAAGCAATTGGTGTTACTTTTGACAAGTTTACATGGAAGATTGAAGATTTTTCCAAAGTGAAGACCAAGAAACTATCCTCCAAGACTTTCAAAATCGATGGTTACCGATGGTAATTGAGTAAATTTTCTGCTGTTAAAATTCTATTTAATGTACTTACATGTATGTCTATGTGCCAGTTTGCCTTTCCACATAATTTCCTGTTGGGGTTCTGATCTCAGGCGGATTCTTGTATATCTAAAGGGGAAGAATGTGGATCATTTGTCTTTGTATTTGAAGATTGCGGACTCTTTACCACCATATGGAGGGAGCAGATTTGCATATTTCAAGTTGGCTTTAATTAATCAGGCGGATAGCAGGAAGTCAATTGTAAAGGGTATCTGTCTTAATTGTTCGCTGATTATTTGTTGATCTTTTGGTTTTTTAATGTTGTTGTTTTGTTGTCATCTGTTGCCTTTTTTCTTTTTATCCTTACGAACTTCTAAAAGCTAAAATATAAAGAAACCCATCTAAGGCTGAAGCTAGTATGAACGTACATATCTTAAACAATGACAACTGTTATCGACTTTTTATCAAATATAATATTAAATTGTTTATTGGAAGTTTGCTGCATAGGTTTTGCTTAATCGGTCTTAATTGCTCAGGATTAATCAACTTCAATCTTTAGTCTGCCCATTATGAGAAAATTGAATGAAGGACGAAGTGCATAAAATTTTAAGCTGTGATCTTGCTAGAGCAGTCGGGTTCTTGCTAGAGGGGTTATAGGTTGGATGATGTTATCCGTGAATCATCTACAACATTTATTTGAAATTTTATTTTGCTTAAGAATGAAATTTTAATCCAGAAGGAGACAGATTGAGTTCTTTCTTTTTGGCCCTACTATGTTCAAGAACATTTTGGATACTGGAAATAAATTTATTTAACGAATAGATGCTATGGAAGTATATAAGCTTCTTTTTTATTCTTTTATTTTTTTGGCTAACAGTGGAAGTATATTAGCTTTTAGATTTATCAAAACATATTAGCTTTTTAGAAAAATCAGTATGCAGTTTGATGAAATAAAGATTAAATTAAAGAGAGGTGCAAGATGTAACCAAATGTATTTTCATAGGCAGAAGGGAACCCTTTAGGAAAAAGGTTATAAAGTTGAACGTTGATGCTTATGTGAATCCACATTTATAAGCGGCAGCGGCAATGTGGAAATATGATATGAAGTCAAACTTCAAATCCCAGTGAAAATAGCTGAGGCCTATGGTATCCTTTTGGGGCTGAAAGTAGTGCTTTTTGCTAGACATTTATTGCAAGGAAGTAGTGGAGTTGGCAAACCCAAAGCTGTGGACTTCTTCTATAGTTTATGATCAATTCCTCAAGATATTACAAGTTTAAAAGAGAGGGTAGTTGCCAGTACTGGGTGGATTTCTCACTAGCTTATTTCATCTGGATGCTGCTTCAGAAATGTTAACCAGGGGTTTCTTTCTGCTTGTCCTCCTTGGTTGGGAGAGTGTGGCACTTGCTGACGTGGTAGTTATGTTTGTTTTGCATATGTAAGTTCAAGATTAGGAAATATGTGAAGAAGATAAGGAAAGACGGGAAGCAGCACTCCTTCCAAACCCACTCAGCTCTAGGCAAAGAGAGAGAGAGAGAGAGAGCAAATCCGCATCAGTAATAGCCATTTATTGTAGATATTGGGCTAGATGCTTCCTTTTACCACGCATCATATTCACATCTCCCCCTCATCAAAAAGAACCAATTGAGTAAAATGATCTAGGCATGAAATTCCTGCTAACCTTGTTAAGGTTCAAATTATCTATTACAACAATTGAAGATATATGTCGATCTTGTAGTTACCTCTTATCATATGTGTTAGAATTAATTAGTAGCTATTTCCCATGTAGCTATTTCCCATATAGCTAATTCCCATTATGTTGTTTCCCACGTAGCTATAGTTTCTATGTGATTAGTTCCTATGTAATTTATGTTCCCTATGTAATTGTTTCCCATGCTGTTATTTATTGTACAGCATATATAAATAAGAAATGTGAGATCCTACTCTCACAACACTTCAGCCAATCTCACATGGTATCAGAGCAATCTCTGTGAGAAATTTCTCTTCTCTTTCCCGCTGTGTTTACTCCAGCGGTGTCTCTCCTTTTCTGCTGTGCTCTACTTCCAGCAGTCCTTTTTTTTATTAAAGTTTTAGTGGCTGTGTTCCAATCCAGCCGCCCTAAGGTTCATATTTCGGAGGTCCAGCATTACCATCAATCTCAGAAAGTTCTGAACGGCCTAATCCCTGAAGCTAGCCACCATCTTCCACCCCACGCGCCTCCTTCATCTCTGCGCGTGGTTCCCACGCGCCGCCCATTGTACCGGCGCGTGACAGCGCGTCAGATATCCGGTTGTGGTATTTTTTTTTCCAGTTTGTCTCCTCAGCGTGTTTGCAACCTATTTCCAGCTCCATTCTAACATTATCATACCTATCAGTTATTATTTCAGATCTGTTTCTTTCCTTAAGTAAGTTTCTTCCTAATTTTTATATACCAGCATGGCTTCTTCAAGTGTTGGGCAATCAATTCTTAGTTTCTCCTACACTCCTGTCATTTCCTCTGAGAAATTGACTGGTTCAGCCAACTATCTGTCCTGGTCAGCTTCTGTGGAATTGTGGTTTCAAGGACAGGGCTATGACGACCACTTGATGACACAAGCTCAGGCTATTCCTGAAAAAGATCAGCCAAGGTGGAAGCAGATTGATGCCTACCTCTGCAATGTCCTATGGCAAAGCATTGATCGTTCCATCATTGGTCAATACCGGCCATATCGTACATGTTATGAAGTTTGGAACAAAGCTAATAAGCTGTACTTCAATGATATCAACCGCCTTTATACCATTGTTTCCGGAATGAAGACCATCAAGAAACAAAATTTGGACATGCAAACATATTTGGGACAGATTGGGACACTTATGCAAGAATTCAAGGAGTTGATGCCCTTCTCTGTTGATGTTGCCAAACAAGAGGAGCAATGTGGAAAATTCTTTATGGTGCTTGCTCTTGCTGGACTTCCTCCCGAATTGGACTCAGTTCGTAATCAAATACTAGCAAGCCCTATCATTCCTAGCATGGACTCTATGTTTGAACAGTTGATTCTTGTTTCAGCTCCGACAAGTGTGTCTGAGGTTACTCTTACCATTGAATCTGCCATCTTAGCTTCCCAAGCAAACCATAGATCTGACCATCGAAGAAGTCGTGGTGGGGGTCGTCATGACCAACGTTCCCGCCATCGGGAACGTCCCTATTGCACTTACTGCAATAAGCTGGGCCATACTGTGGATCATTGCTTTACTCTCAGAGATAAAACCAAGTCTGCTAACATCGCTCAATCTGGTCAACCTGGTTCTTCTGGCAACATGTTTGTATCTGCTGCTGAATACAATGAGTTCCTCAAATTTCGAGAGACTCAGCAATCAAGCATCTCCACTTCCCCCATTGCTCAGCCTGGTAATCCTGTTGCTTGCCTCTCTCAGTCGTCCTCCCTTGGCCCTTGGGTTATTGATTCCGGTGCTTCCGATCATATGTCTGGTAACAAAGATTTATTTTCTACCCTTACTTATTCTGATTCTTTATCTTCTGTTACCTTAGCTAATGACTCAAATACTAAAGTCAAAGGCATTGGACAAGCAAAGCCTCTTCCTACTTGGTCCTTGAATTCTGTTCTATTTGTACCTGGCTGCCCTTTCAATTTGATTTCTGTTAGCAAATTAACCCAAACCCTGCCTTATTCTATCACCTTTGTTGCTAACTCGGTTCTTGTGCAGGATCGGAGCACTGGACAGATGATTGGAGTAGGACATGAATCTCGTGGGCTATACTATCTCCTTCCACCACAATCTCCTGTTGCTTGTTCTGTAGTTGACTTACCTGAGCTTCTTCATTATCGTTTAGGACACCCTAACCTACAGAAACTACAGAAAATGGTACCTACTCTTTCCCGTGTTTCTAATTTAGAATGTGAGTCCTGTCAATTAGGGAAACATGTACGTAGTTTGTTTTCTAATCGTATTAATAAACAAGTAAACTTTGCTTTTGAATTGGTACATTCTGATGTCTGGGGTCCGTGTCGAATAAGTTCAACCTTGGGTTACCGTTACTTTGTCACTTTTATTGATGATTTCTCTCGATGTACTTGGCTATTCCTAATGAGAAATCGTTCAGAATTATTTTCTATTTTTCAAACTTTTTGTTCTGAGGTTAAAACCCCATTTGGTGTAACCATCCGCACTTTACGGAGTGACAAAGCAAGAGAATATTTTTCTACTTCCTTCCAATCTTTTATGATTTCCCAGGGTATTCTTCATCAGTCATCTTGCGCTCATACTCCTCAACAAAATGGAGTGGCTGAGCGGAAAAATAGACATTTGATTGAGACCGCTTGCACTCTTCTTCTTCATCACAATGTCCCATTCCGTTTTTGGGGTGATGCTGTCCTCACTTCTTGTTATTTGATCAATCGGATGCCATCCTCAGTCTTGCACAATCAGGTACCACATTCCATATTGTTTCCCAATCAACCTCTCTACTCTCTTCCTCTTCGTGTCTTTGGTTGCACATGCTTTGTCCATAATCTTAATCCAGGAAAAGATAAACTACAAGCTAAAGCTCTCAAGTGTGTCTTTCTGGGTTATTCCCGCTTGTAAAAATGTTATCAATGTTTTTCTCCTGACCTTCACCGATACATCACTTCTCCTCATGTCACCTTCTTTAAGATGACTCCTTTTTTCTCCTCTAAGGAACAGCCTGACATTGGTAATGTCCTACCTCTTTCTTTTGCTAGCCCATTACCCCTTGCTGAACCTTCCCTTGGCTTGGCTCCTTCTATGCCTGAGCTTGGGACGACTCTAGCACCTCCTACCCTCACTTATCATCGTCGAGCACGTCCAATCCCAACTGTCAATTCTGTTCTTGAGGATGCTCCTATCCCTGAAACTGCCCCAATCATTCTTGAATCAGCTGCTCCTACCTCAATTAATCACCCTGTTGCCAACCCACCAGACTCATCTTCTACTCCAGTTGTCTCTCCTGCTCCGGTTTCTGACTTGGATCGTCCTATTGCTGAGCGTAAAAGTATCCGTTCTACTCGCAATCCTTACCCTATATATAATTTTGTCAGTTATCATCGTTTATCTCCACAATATTCTGCTTTTGTTTCGTTTTTGTCCTCTGTCCCTACTCCTAAAATACAGGAGAAGCTCTCTCTCACCCAGGATGTCAGGCTATGTTGGATGAAATGGCTGCTTTGGATTCTAATGGTACTTGGGACTTGGTTCCTCTTCCTCCTGGCAAGACAACGGTTGGCTGCCGATGGGTTTACACTGTCAACGTCGGCCCTGATGGCCAAATTGATCGTCTCAAGGCTCGACTTGTTGCCAAGGGTTACACCCAGATTTATGGTCTTGACTATAGTGACACCTTCTCTCCTGTAGCCAAGATGACTTCTGTTCGCCTATTCCTTGCCATGGTTGCCATTCATCACTGGCCTTTATATCAGTTAGACATCAAAAATGCCTTTCTCCATGGCGAATTACAGGAAGAAGTCTATATGGAGCAACCACCTGGGTTTGCTGCTCAGGGGGAGTCTGGGTTGGTTTGTCGCCTACGTCGATCTCTCTATGGCCTCAAACAATCTCCACGTGCTTGGTTTAGGAGATTTAGTACAGTTGTTCAAGCTTTTGGGATGATTCGGAGTCAAGCTGATCATACCATCTTCCATCATCATTCATCTCCTCACCAATGCATATATCTTATTGTCTATATGGATGATATCGTCATTATAGGAAATGACCAAGATGGCATACAGAGGCTTAAGCAACATCTATTTCAGCATTTTCAAACAAAGGATTTGGGTAAACTTAAATATTTCCTTGGAATAGATGTTGCTCAATCGCATAAAGGGGTTGCCATCTCTCAACGAAAGTATGCCTTAGACATTCTGAAGGAAACAGGCATGGTTAATTGTAAACCTGTTGATACTCCGATGGACCTGAATGTCAAGCTTCTACCTAATCAGGGGGAGCCTTTAGCCAATCCAAGTAGATACCGAAGACTTGTTGGAAAACTCAACTATCTTACAGTGACACGACCTGATATTGCCTTTGCAATGAGTGTCGTTAGTCAGTTCTTGAGCTTTCCATGTGATAGTCATTGGGATGCTGTGATTCGGATTTTAAGATACATCAAACAGACACTTGGAAAAGGGCTTTTGTATGAAAACAAAAGACACACCCAAGTAGTTGGCTATTCTGATGCAGACTGGGCAGGATGTCCAATAGATAGACGATCAACTACTGGGTATTGTGTTCTTATTGGAGGGAACCTAGTGTCATGGAAAAGTAAGAAGCAACCAGTTGTTGCTCGATCTAGTGCTGAGGCAGAGTATCGAGCTATGGCTAAAACAACATGTGAGCTCATTTGGATGAAACAATTACTACAGGAATTAAGATTAATGAAGGTTGACCAAATGCAGCTGATATGTGACAACCAAGCAGCTCTTCACATTGCTTCTAATCCGGTATTCCATGAAAGGATCAAACACAGAGAAATTGACTGTCATTTCGTAAGAGAGAAGCTATTATCAGGTGATATCACTACTGGTTTTGTTAAGTCAAATGATCAGTTAGCTGATATACTTACGAAGTCTCTCAGAGGTCTTCGGATTAGCTATATTTGTGACAAGCTGGGCACATATAATATGTATGAGCCAGCTTGAGGGGGAGTGTTAGAATTAATTAGTAGCTATTTCCCATGTAGCTATTTCCCATATAGCTAATTCCCATTATGTTGTTTCCCACGTAGCTATAGTTTCTATGTGATTAGTTCTTGTGTAATTTATGTTCCCTATATAATTGTTTCCCATGCTGTTATTTATTGTACAGCATATATAAATAAGAAATGTGAGATCTTACTCTCACAACACTTCAGCCAATCTCACAATATGGTAATTCTAATTCTTGGTGTTTGAATTTTTTCAGAAACTCAACAGAAGTTCAATGCAGGCAACAATGGTTAGGGTTCTCCATCATTTATTCCTCTAAGCGACTTCCATGACCTTTAAGGTTGCATTTAACATTCTGGACAACTTGGCAAAAAGCATTAGTACTACATCGACCCATGGGTCTAATGGTAATCAAGCTGGGCAAACAGAAGCGGAATATCGAGGAAGAGCACCAAAAGTCACGAGTCTGAAGATGATCAGACTAGCCAAACAGAGGTGGAATCCCTACATCTGGAAGATCAAGGAATACGACTGTCTGATGTGATTCCAAGTCCTAGACAAGTGTACTTTCTGCCTAGTGCTCCCCCTCTGTATCCTCCTTTATTCAATGAACCTGTGGAGGACTACTTAGCGAGCTCATAGATTTTAAGAGTTTAGGGCCAGAAGAAGCAGCTTTTTTTACACTAGTGGAGGAGGTATGTTCATGGCATCCTTCACTGATAGAGTGCCAGAGGAAAAGAAGTCCTAGGTTCATCCTATGGGCATTTACAGCTTTGGGGCGAGTTCTATATTTCCTTAAGACTATGAAGGTGAGGGATATGAGTGAGGATTCCTGTAATGACCTTCAAGTTTTATGGGAAGAACTTGAATCCTTTGGATTTGACTTGACTTGGCTGAAGCCCCATGTTCAATCAGCATTGGGTGCAAAAGCTTATCTGGAAAGAGCAGAGCAAGTCAAAAATCTAAAGGATAACGTGGTTGCTGTAGAGATCGAAGAAAGGACAGTGAGTGCAATATTGGCTGTTGCAGAAGTTGACCTTGAGGTTGCAAGGAGAGACTTGGCTTGAGGTAGAAAAAGGTTTCGAAGAGAAGGCTATGGATACTGAACTAGATTATGGGATTCCTGACCTTCCTTGAAGAATAATTGCTTTTATGTAAATGCATCTGTGAATAATTTGTACTGGAAGCAATTCATGTGATTCATACGTCAGTCCTGTGTATGATATAAATATATGGCCTCTGAATATATAGTAACAATAACGATGAACTTGAGGGGGGAAACCTTCAAAACTGTATGAGAAACGAATTTTTTTTTTTTTTTAATTGGATAGATAAAAGGATTTTGGTTCCTATTTTAGATTAAGATTGCTTGAGTCTTAAGTTTGGATTAATTGTCCAAATAGAATTAGGTTTATTTGAGCTGTCTATAAGACTTAGTAGTATGTATGTCTCCAGAGATTTTATTCAAACTACAGAAATTTGAGAGAAAATATATTCAGATTGTCGAGCTTCAGCGAGGATAAAGGATGACGTACACTGGATTTGACACATGCTACCTCGCAGAGGAGCAGCTGAAGAATTCACCTTCTATGGAAGAGGGCATAGAAGATGTCTCCAAGAAAGTGGCATTTCACTTGGGCTATCCCAAGCTGTCATGACCACAGGGTAGATTCCATTCCAGCGTTTTTATTCCAAGCAATCATTCGATGCAGACTGCAGAGAAATCTGAGATTGATCATGTCTGTAAGGTTCTGGGTCAGCTGTAGTGTATCGCCTTCCCATTGTTATGAGAAACCTTAAAGGTTTGTCTCCAAAGCCACTGCTTTCCTTTGTGTGTGTGTGTCACCATATGCTAATGACTTACTTTCTGGAAATGCATGTGGTTTTGGATGGTTTTGATTAATGAAATGATTTTTTCCATTAAACCCAATTATTTCTCCTACAGTATCGTTACTGTTAAAATTATCATTGCAATGAAATATTAGTTCATAAGATTGGTGCTTAGCCGAGCCCAATCAACATAAGCAAACAAGCGCATAGGACTCATTGGAAGAAATGCAATTTTATACGACTCCTATAATCATTTTTCTTAGAATGTCTTTTTACGATACGCTTGAGTCGCTTGACTTTTTGCCGAGTCTGTTCTACTCTGGCGCTTTCTTCCTCTCTAGACGCTTGACTTGTAGTCCTTGCATAATGCCGTCCACTCTCTCTGCTTCTCACATTCATTGCAAGGCTGCAAGGCAAAGGTATGTGTCTCTCACTACTAACTTTGCTACATCATCTCCCAATCGAATTTTTCTTTCTTTCTTATCTCTCTGTTCGGTTGTAAAATTGCGATGTCCATCATTTGGTTTTACCATTTTGATTTATCATTATGTGTGTTTGGGCCTCTTATCTGTGCTTTTATTTCACATGATCAGAGAGCTTATTTATGTATTTTAATGTTAGCAGCGATTCATACAATATATCTATGTCTCTTACTGTATTGATGAGCTTTGTGAATTGTTTGACTCAAAATTCTTCTCTCTTGTGGTAAAGGATCAATACCTGTTTGTTTCATCTTTCAGTGTTGTTCCAAGTACAAATGGAAAATCAACACACAAGGGATAAAAGTATTAGTAGTAGTAGTTGAAGAAGAAACGAGAGATTCACATGGACAATTATGAGCTTCTCTAAATGGAATTCCAAGAAGGTTCACTGGGAGACTTTCATCTTGGGCGGTTATCCATGGTACTTAGAAGAAATTCCCATCAGTTATGATAATTTACTAGATACGTATGTGCCCTTTTGATTATATGTTTTGGAATTGCTTCAGCAGGATTCTTATATTTCCAAATGGGAACGGTGTGGACCACTTGTCCATGTATTTGGATGTTGCAGATGCTGCATGTTTGCATCATGGCTGGACTAGATTTGCAATTTTCGGTTTGACTCTAATTAATCAGCTTAATAGCAACTTCACATTTTCAAAATGTATCTTTCTAACTTCCTTTGTTTTTGTTTTTTTTTNTTTTTTTTTTTTTGTTCTTTTTCTTCTCAGTTCTCACCTCAAGTTTCATAGTTAGAGATAATGTTTCCCTGATGTTTTTGTGGTTCTTGAATTAGCTAATTAACTGTCAAATTATAAACCCAGGGCACATAGAACTTCCTTTCTCCAAATATACTCAGTTTGATGATGTATATGATAAATGTATACATGTAATATTAATAATCACGTAATTTCTTTTTTATAGTTGTAACTGAGTCTTAATTTCAATCTTTTTCTTTTGGTACATAGTTGAGTTTTGAATCTTGATATATGGATTTGGCAGTGTCTCATCACGAGTTCAATGCAAGAGTGAGTGATTGGGATTTCACGTCTTTCATGACCTTTAAGTGAATTTTGTGACCCTCGCAAGAGGTATCTTGTGAAGGATACATGCATTATCAATGCCAAGGTTTATCTAGCAGCTGCCATAACTGCTCCCCTAGAATCTGAAGAAATGGAAGTGGAAGTGGAACCCCATACAGCAAGAAGATCAAGGTCCAGATCAAGTTTGCAATGAGCCTACTGAGCATACTCATTATCCTTCTTTATCCAAGCAAATATTCCTAACAATTCCAAATTGTGAGCTCATGGAAAAACCTTTTGGATTTGGTCCATGCCATTATGCCATCCTCCACTCATCCAATGTCAGCACAAGACAAGTCCTTATTTTACTCAATGGGCATTCACAACTTTGGGCAGAGTCCTACATTTTCTTAAGATTACGTCGGTGAAATTTCTGAAAAGCTTTTCTTGTGGGTTGTTAATTTGTTGAGCTAATTTAGATAAATGGATTAAGTTAATATATAAAATAGCTTGTAAGTTCTTAATCAAGTAGATGTATATTTGTATGGACTAATTAAATAAAAATTATTTAAAATATAGATTAAGAATTTTAGTGCTAGAATATTTTAGTTATTTCACTCATATGATAGATAAGTACTTGACCATTTTTTTTTCTGATTTTTAAACTTGGAATTAATTTTCCAAATTTCTTTCATTGATAATTTTTTGTAAAGATTAATAAATAATTTACATAAATATTCTCAACTAAATTAAGATTAAAATTTTAATACTTAATTATCATCAAATATCTTAAAGCTTAAATGAATTTATATTTTGATGTAACATCAATTGCTTGAGTTTGATTGAAAATAATTTTAAAGTCAAAAGAAAATGAAATACTCCCCATGTCTCGTACTGGTACTGAACCAAATTTTTTTAGGAAATAACTTGTGGCCTTGTGCTATATATACAAATGTAAATAAAAATTAGCAAAAAAAGTATAAATATAAATAAAAACGTAGCGTGAGAATGGCGCACGACCGAAAAAAAAAAATCTTACGGCGCTGGCGGAAAAGAACACAGCGTAAGTTTGGCGCACCGCTAAAAAAAAAAACACATAGCGTATGTTATACGCAAGCAACAATAGCGTACGTTTGCCGCAAACAAAAAGGTATAAAATAGGGCGTCACTAATTGTAAGAATGCTCAGGGAGTGAGAGGGAAAGAGAACGATACTGGAGCTGCTTGGGAAGGTTTGTAGGGAGAGGGGAAAGAAAGAAAGAAGAAGAATCTTTGGCATTTCGATGCCCTAATTCATCTCTAAGTAGACGCTCTTTTTGGTGGAACAAGTTAAGCTACGCTCTCATATACACACCGTCTGTCGTGCATAATTATCTCATCTCTGTTTGGTGGCATAGAAATCATAGGAAAGAGAGAGAAAAAATCAGAAGCTATTTTGAACCGGACGTGATGTTCTTACGAGTTTCTTCTTCTCCTTCCATGAACGGCATGTAGAGGACTCCGTCGACATTTTTCCGTCTTTAAAGGATCAGCTATCGCACACATTGCAGCACTTCCTATGATAAACTCAACCTTGTCGACCAGTTCCTTTTTGGAATAATTTTAGCTATAGCTTGCCCAGGTAAATTCATCTTCCTTGATAAATTAGTTATGTTTTTGTTGATTTTCAGTAGAAACTGAAAATTTATCCTGATACATTGTCAATTTTCCCCCCTTTCCTTCAGCTCCTTCCATTATTTTCAACAACCAAACACGCCATTAGTTCTTTGCACCGTACATGTCAGGCTAACCATAGTGGTAGAGAGAGTGTCTCGATGTAAAATGGATAATCACTAAGCAGCCAGAGAAGGGTCTTACTCTAGAGAAGTTCACATGGACAATTGATCAATTCACTAGTCAGAAGACAAAGAAGCTATACTCTAAAATACTTCCCGATATCTATGGTACTCAAATAATTTCTACACCTTAAAACGGGTCACAGGGTGGTGAAGCTTTTCTTGGATGAAGAGTTAGCGATGGTAATGTTCTGTTACCAGTACGAGCTATTTCTTATGGTATTGATTAACTTGTCTGTTTAAGGAGTTTTTGGTGTCCTTACAATACTAATCCATTTAATTATGGAGGTGCAGAGAATTTGTTGGGTATGCTGTGTACTAATTCAGTATAATCAGGTAGCTGTCACTCATGTCTTGAAATGCTCTCTTTCTCTATTTTCTAATGCTAAGTACCACTGTTGGGCAATACTATTTAATATTTAAAGACATCAGATATTTTGTAGGAAATCCCTTAGCCAGAATTGCATGATATAAAAAGTCTTAGAGTTGCTTGACATCATGCTACAAAGAATGAAGTGCATGTGCCATGGTCTTCTTCTTTGCCTTTGAATTCATTTTTCATGTTAGTATTTTTAGTTGATTTTGTGACCTTGGTTAAAATGTTTTCAGTTTGCAATTCACAATGTAAGAATGGCTAAACAGTGCTCAGTGGCAGATATGGTAAAAGTACTTAAAAGGTTAAGATTTAATATTAATAATATTTTTTTATGAATGTTTAACCTTTATCATCAGTTTTCTAACTGTCCATCTCATCCTTGCAGATCTATCTACACTGACAAAATTAAGAAAAATTACTGATGCTGTACATTGTGGTCAGAGGAAGCAAGTTTTCTGTCTGCATGTTCTGCTCGTTTTATTCTTTGTGCATTTTATGCCTGATCAGTTTCTTGCTACTGGTGTTTCAGATACCAGAAAAAGAGAAAAACCTTGGTCATAGTTTGATTCATGTATGTCATTTTGTCATAGAGATTGCACATGATTAGATGGTATCTGAATGCAAATAGTATCTTACCTGGCAATATTTTTTCATTTTTGAACTACTGATGACTCTTATATTGCAAATAATATCCTTTACTCCTTGAACAGCAAATTAAAAACTTTTGGGAACCATCTATATTGGTCATCCATGAAGGAGATATATCAGCTGAAGTTAAAGGTGCGCATATGGAGGATATTCCTCATTCCAGATGAGGAGTCCCCATAAGGTATGATTTGTTGTTGGTCTTTTTGGAAGGAAATATCTGGTATTTGGTTTCTACTGAGGTTATAGAAATGATACCTTTTCTATGTAAAGGAAAAAAAAAAAAATTTCTTGCTGACTGTTCGCTGGAATTTTGCATATCTTTCACTAGGTCTTCCAGAACATTTTCAAGAGGCTGGTGTTATATCTAGTCGATTCCAGATATTCTTCGAAACTTACAGGAGGATGATTTTTGTTTGGAGTTGTAAGTACTTCCATCTCTGGTCATTGTATTAACGATTTAGGGATACCATGACTATCTTATATTTATCGCCTTTTTCTTCACTAGTTTAGGTTAAAGGTTTGTACCTATGCAGAAGTACTGGAAAGAATGAAAGTGGCTAGTCAAATTGATTTGGATGATCCGTCCTAAATTAGATTCACATCTTACAACTGCTTCTTTCTTCTTCTTTTTTCTAAATTTATTTATGTAGTTGTTGGTCTTACAAACAAGTTTACAAGTGTTATGTAAATATGGATTAGCACCTTCTGCATTATGTTTACCTTCAAAACGATTGAAAGAAGAGCTAATTTTCTCATTAATTGATCTTCTGTAATACCTATTATAAAATTTCTCGTTGAGAAAGCTGTAACAGTTGTCTCATACTGATGCAGAGCTCAGACTTCTAGAAGTGTCCAATCACAAGATCCACAAGGTAATACACTTTATATTGAAGTTGCAATTGTTTTGGGAAATTAAGTCATCTCCTTGGTTAAAATTTGGGATAAGTTACAGCATTGTGCCATTGTCCACCTATCTGTTTTCTGCTTATAGGAATGGTATAGCAGTGTCTGGAGGAGTTTCTTCTATTTTCTAACGGTTCATCTCATCCTTGCAAATCTTTTCACATGCTGACAAAATTGAGAAAATAAATGACTGATGCTGTACATTGGGTTCAGGGAGGCAAGTTGTCTGTCTGCATGTTCTCGTTTTATTCTTTGTGGATTTTATGCCTGACTAGTTTCTTTTCACTTGTGTTTCAGATAACAGAAGAAGAAAAACCATGGTCCCCTTGGTAGTTGATTCATGTCTGTCACTTTGGCACAGTGATTGTAAATAAGCAGATGGTATTTGAATGCAAAGACTATATTACCTCGCAATATTTTTTCATTTTTGAATTAGTCATGAATATTATATTGCAAATAATATTTTCTCCTCCTTGTACAGAAAATTAAAAATTTTGGGGAACCATTTATATTGGTCATCCATGAAGGAGATATATTAACTGAAGTTAAAGTGCACATACAGATGAAATTGCAGGTTCCGATGAGGAGTCCCATAAGGTATGTTTTGTTGTTGATCTTTGCTTATGCTTTTTGATCTTTCCATAAGATACATCTCTATTGATCAAGTCCTTAGTCCTTAGATCATGTTCAAACAGCAAAATGTCTTGTGTCCATAATTGATGCCAGAAGTGCTTTAACGAAAATCCTTGTATATGCTCTTGCATGTCACTGTCATGTTTCCTTGGCTCAATATCTATTTTATGTCTTTATAACATTTTAGATTGAGGATAATTTTGGAGTCAACCTGGGGGTTTTAAATTTTTAGTGATTGCTTGATAAATTTGCTTAGCCCTCTCTTAGTTGAGGAATCAAGTTGAATTTATGTAACCTAGTTTCACACATTTCTTGGAGCGAAGCTTGTTAATTTGTTGAGCTAATTTTGATAAATGGACTAAGTTAACATTGAAAAAGTTGTTAATCAAAAGAATGTATATTTGCATGGACTAATTAAATAAAAATTATTTAAAAATAGATTAAAAAAACATTTTTTTTTTCAAAATATGAATGTAATGTGAACTAATATGTTCATAATTTGTTTGTTAAAAAAATGACGTAATATTAGTACGGAATGTTTTTTTTTTACAAAATTTAGGAGGTAAATAATTTGTTTTAGCTTTAAGGTTGGATACAATTGTAGATGCTTACAAATAAAGGATTATCAATAAAATTTAAGGTAATTAGAACTTGCTAATTAATTTTTAAGCATATAAAATAAATTTGTATTTATTATTATTTTTTGTCATTAAATACATAAAGTTAGATTTCCTAACTAAGATATCAATTAAGAATTTTTACATAAGACATTAACTTCTTTGAAAAGTTCTTGAATTAGTTATATTGTGTTTGTTTGTGTAAATTCTTGTCGTTTATTTAAGAGTTATAGACAAATTTTAAATAAAAAAAATAACACAAAGAGAAAGAGAATTTTCTTTTATAGTATTATAAATTTAAAAGAGATGCTACAGTTTGAGGACAAAATTTATGGATGCCTTCTTTTTGTTAGAAATTATCAATATAAATTAGAGGTTTTTTAAATACTTTTTATATTTATATAATATGTTATATTACATAAAATTAGTTAATAGACATGTGTACAAATTAATTATTTTTAAATTTATTTAAAAAAATAAAATAAATTATATTTATATTTAATAAAATATAAAAATTATATATAATTATCATATTAATATAATATGACATACTCATCTAATTCACGTAAATTTTGATTTTACAAAGAGATAAGAATGGTCGTTACCTCGAGTCGTGCAATCGTGTGCATACTGCATAGGATTCACCGGAAGAAACGCATTTTTTATGAGTTTTAAATTAAAAAAGAGAGATTAAAAAAAATAAAAAGGGAGTACACTAAAAAGTTGAAAATTAAAAGTAACTTTATACCCAAATTAGCCTTGCCTCCTTTTCTCGCAGCCTCTTCGGTCTTTTTCTTGGAGCTTTCTTCCTCTCTACAGTTTTAACCCACCCCTTTGACTTGTTCACCTCAAACACTCTCTTCGCTCTCTTTGCCTCTCACATCAAAGTCTAAACCCATCGCAGGATATGTTTCTCTCAATACGTAGCTTTGCTGCCCTCTTCCACCCTTAGAGTTTATTTTCCTTCGTGATCTCTGCCCCCGGTTCTGAGGTGGATCATTTGGTATTTTAATTTTGATTCATAACTTTTGAACTTGAAGCTATCATAAGCGTTTTTGGGACTTTAATTTACTTTGCTGTATGAAGTTTTATTTTGATTGATCTGTGATTGTTTATGTATTTGAATCTTGGCCGCACTATACTCGGTATATTTGTTGACTCTCACTTTGCGTCTTTGTTTCATGTTGGTATTGATGAGCTTTGTAAATTATCTGACTCAAAATTTTGTTGAATTTGATAACTTGTGTCTATTTGTTCATGGGGTTTCAAGATATGCAAGTTCAATTTGAGTGTATGTACTATGATTGTGATTGTACATACACTAGGGTCTCATAAGGTTCATGTATGCAGTATTAAAGGAACTTTACTTACCTAGATGTTTTACCTATTGTGCCTACGAATACAACCTTGTAATTAGAGATTTTATTTTGAGATAGTTTCTTTTAGGGTAAATTTCACTTTACCCCCAGTGGTTTGGCCAATTTCACTTTGTTGCCCTGTGGTACAAAGTGTGTCACTTTGCCCCCGGAAGGTTAATTCTGTTGTCACACCACATCCCTGAGCTTTTATTACATCCATTTTCTAATGGAAAATGCATGTTTCATACACATGCAAACCAATGAAACCCCTTCCCCTATGATTTCTCAAATAATTGCAATTCTTAAGTTCCCTAATCACCCAATGGCAATGGAGCCATGAACTTCTAAAGTTCGCCGCAACTATGCAAAGGTCATAGCCTCATCAGTATCGGGTGGTCTTGGAACTTAATAATTGCAACAATTTAGAGAAAATCGAAGCGGAAAGTGACACATTTTAAACACAGGATGACAAAGTGAGAATGAGGCAAACCTCTTAGTGAAAATTGAAATTTATCCTTTCTTTATAATTCTGCTTCCTTGAACAAATTATTTCAGTTGTGGTAAATCATCAATTTCATTTCATATTTGAAAATCTATTGATTTCAATTTTCAGTGTTAGTGCAGGAGTTGGAAGTACAAATGGAGAATCAGCAAACAGGGGGTAATAAATATGAGAAATTCACATGGACAATTAAGAACTTCTCTAGATTGAACACCAAGAAGCTGTATTCTGAGACTTTCCTCATTGGTGGTTATCCCTGGTATTTGAATGAATTCCCATTAGTATGTACCCTTTGACATGATTTGCATTTGTGTAATGTGATCTGCTTTGGACTTGCCTCAGGCGGATTCTTCTATTTCCAAAGGGGAACAATGTGGACTACTTGTCAATATATTTGGACGTTGCGGATTCTTCAAAATTGCCTTATGGCTGGGGAAGATTTGCACATTTTAGGATGGCTTTAATTAATCAGGTCAAAAGCAATTATACAGTTATAAAAGGTATCGTTCATCCTTTGACTTTCCTTTTTTCTCCTCTTTCAAGTAGGGTTTCAAACCTTAGAAATTTCTTCCCTCATTTTCTGTCATCTATTGTGGTTTTTTATTGGGTTCATGGATGAAAATTCAAACCTTTCTGTTTCTCTTGAATTAACGGAACATGACCTATCAGATTTGCAGTTTGTTTTTTTTTTACCTGAATGCATTTTAGTTAAGGAAGGTCAGGTTGAAACTTTCAATTTGAATACATTTGGCTCTTCTAGACCTAAATGCAAAATTAAACTCAAACTTCTTCTCNCCCCCCCCCCCCCCCCCTTATCTTTAATTTAGACCTGATTCCCTTTTTGATTTTATGACCACTAATATTCAGAGCTATGAGAATATGTGGTTGCAGATAGATCATTTGCACTTACTAAATAAGGTCAGTTAGAAACCAACATTTTGAAATCATTCGGTTCAAAAGTGCCAAAGCATGATTAAAAAATTACTGATTTAATTGATTGATCAAACCTTACCTGCCTATTAGGAGTAGAGATGGGGAAGACTGTTTCTGTGGTCTTAAATTAGCAGGTTAACTTTCCAATTATATACTTGAGACAGCTAAGGCTTCCTCTTTCCCAACACACTGAGTCCTACGTTATTTGCAACAAATAATTGTGAAAAAAGAGTTGGGACTCTTGATGGGTACTAATGCTCCCGTAACCATTTGTATATATAATTTCATCTCATCAGATGTAATTGACTCATGGTATATGGATGTACCAGAAACTCAACACCAATTCAATGCAAGAGAGAGTGACTGGGGCTTCACTTCATTCATGTCGCATGGTGAATTTTTTGACCCTAGCAGGGGGTTTCTTGTGAATGATACATGTATTATTGATGCTGAGATTTCTGTGCTTAAGTCTCTAAATGAGAATCAAGTAGCCCAAGCAGCTGGCACAACTGCTCCCCTAGATTCTGGAGACCAAGCTAGACAAATGGAAGCGGAACCCCCACAGCAGGAAAATCAAAAGCGAAACGTGACACCTGTTGTACCACTTTCTTCGCAAGTTTCCACTGAGTCTATGGAGCCTACTGATAATCCTTCTTTACCCAAGGAAATGTCCTCAACCCCAATGGATGACCTCATAGATTTCAGGGGTTTAGGGCAAATAGAAGCAGCCTTTGTTCCACTTCTAGAACAAGTCTGTTCACAGTATCCTTCACTCATAGACTGTCAGCAGAAGAGAAGTCGCAGGTTTACCGAATGGGCATTCACAGCTTTGGGCAGAGTTCTACATTTCCTTAGGACTAAAAAGGTGAAGGATATGAATGATGATGCCTGTAACTATCTACAAATTTTATGGGAGGAACTTGAGACATTTAGATTTGACTTGACTTGGCTTGAGCCCCATGTTCAATCTGCCTTGGGGATGAAGAGTTATTTGGAGAGGGCAGTGCAAGTGAAAAAGCTGAAGGAGAACGTGGCTGCTTTGGAGATGGAAATGAAGAGGCTGAAGGCAAAGCTGGCTGCTGCAGAGGTGGATCTTGAAGTTGCAAAAAGAGACTTGGCCAAAGCGGAAGAAGGCTTCGAAGAGAGGGATATGGATGTTGAACTAGGATATACCGGAAAGCCTTAGACTAGTTAAAGATTTTTCTGTTCGTTGTGTGCATATGCAACAGATTGGCTGTGCGTATATATGTGTGAATGGATGTAGATTTCGATACCTCTGATGACTAAAATAATGTTTCATAAGTTGTATATGAAAAATTCCAGTATGTCTTTACCCATTGAGAAGTTCCAGTATTTTACCATTCCTAGATATCATTTGCTGCCAATGGTTATTGTTTGCAACCATTTTTTCTTTTGGCTTGAAAATGTTTGCCAACAATCTAAATCAAGGTTTATTTTTATTTTTTGGCTAATAAAATTCTATTATCATGGAATTTAAATGCCAAAAGGAAGATGATATTACAACCAATCGGCCTCCACACGTTTGGATGAAGAATTCAACTCCCAAATTGAAAAGAAATAAAAATGCACTGTTGAGCTCAAAAGCAAACGAAATAAATTTACACATTTGAAAAATACTACAATTAAATTTAAGCTAAAAAATAAAGAATGGGAGGAGAATCTCTAAATGAATACCATAACAGTATGGTGCATTTCGTACAGTATAATGGTTATAATAGGTGACAGGTGACTGCAGGTAAATCAGGAGATGAGAATACAGTTGTCCGTTGGATATCATCTACAATACTCTGTAGGAAAGTATACCATCAGTTGTCTCAACAACCAACCGATTCATGCGCACTAAAATCAGCAAATATGATCTTACTTTAGGCCCTGAAAAAGCCAAACGGCATCAGTATTTTCTTAAAGATAGTGTCAATTATATCATAACATCTTCTGCTAATTCCTACTACTATAATACAACTCATTTCAGAATCTTTGATAAGAAGGCTAACGTATTTGATGCTCATTTTCTCAGTTGGCACGATAAAGATACCTAATTCAATTGAAGGAATTTCATCTTGACGGAAGAAGTTGCATCCCTTGGTCTTCTTGCTTAGGCTTGAATTGATCTTCTCAACAGCCACAAGAAGATCCTAGGAGGTTAAGTTGCAAAATGAACAACAACAAAATTATTAAGTAGTCCAATGAATTACTCAGGCATTGAATTGTAAACTGAAATTGCCTTTAATTGCTTTGTTTTATATACTATATTGACCATTTTCATCAAAATTCAGAAGCATGACCTGAAAAGCTAGAGCAATCAGCCAATCACAAAGGAGTTTATGAGGTTTTTTGTAACTCCATCAAAGGATATAACGTTGAAAATTACATAAATGCCAGAATATCAGACCAAAGCATCTTATTACAATACCTCAAGAGGCACATACACTCGAATACAATAGCATATACGCAAAATAGCAATATTAGCATTCGAGATTGGACTATCCTACAACCTCCCTGCAGTTTCAATAGCACGCAAGACCATATAAAGAAGCAGCCTCTTCTCAGTAAAGCACCAAAAAATATATACCTAATTACCCAATTACCTAGGAAATAAGTCCTATTTGACATGACTAGTGTGTAACAGTGAGTTCAGGCTATTTATATTTTTATATGTATAATACTGATATCCAGAAAGATAATAGCTTTGATTTTATGCACGCAATCATCAATTCTTGATGCACAAACCATGCCGTCAGCCATTGTAGATGTGGTTTCGAATAACTAAAGTCCCTTGTAAACATGAGTGATGAGTTTAATATTGAAAAGCATAAAAGAACCATATACCTCCCACGATGCTAGACCCTTCATGTAGGTAGGAAGACTTTCAAAATCATCCTTCAATACCTTTAGCACTGGAGCTGACTTTAAGTTCTCTTTATCTGCCTCTAAATTTTATTTTCAAAAAAAAAAAAAAATCCTTTATATGCTACAGGCCATAAACTGGAGGTGGAGAAATAGAGATTCAATTACCATAAGATGAGCACTTCCTTCCTTCAGAAGCCCCCGTGCTGTCTACAACAGGTTGATATGATTCCTTAAACTCTTGTCCTTTGTTCATCCAGAGCCTAGGAAAGGAAAATAATGCAGCGATTGTCAATAGAAATAAAGAAAATCCTACACGCGGAAATTAATCTCAAGATTTCAACTTATTACTTACTTCTCCGGTTTTTCTGGAGACACACTAACTGCATAAGAGGAAGAGAGTGGTGAAAATGGATTTAGTAGCATAAAACTAATATGAGAGCCAAGGATAGTTTTCTTCAGATACCACAGCATACAACCAAAATAGTCCAACTACACCGACAAAAGAAGAATTTAACAAGGAAGAAAAAGCACAATAATATATAAGTGTGATAAAGTGGTATCCACTAACCTTCAGATGCTAAGGTGGCCAGACATGCATCTGATAGCCCGAGCCTTTTTAAGCTCAAAGAGTCATCAAGTCTAAAGAGAATTATGGATATGGGACACGAGCCTTTTCATTTATTTTACGACATCAATAAGCTTGGTCAATGTTAATCACGTTAATCCTTTTTTTTCCCCTTTCAATATTAACTTTGTCCACCAGAGAAGGAGGTATTAGTTCAATTCATTCAAAATATGCATAGAACTTGAAGATATTTGTTTGCCAGCAGTTAAGACATTGAAATTTGTGGAAGAATGAAATGAGGCATTAAGGATACAGAGCATCTTCTTCCAAACTCTTGAAGCTAGAATCCACCGCAGAGAGCGCTCCATAGAGAGAAGACGGGTTGTCTGATCTATCTTCTGAAACTCGAAGATTGGAGTTCAAATCCACCGGACTTGATATATCATGGATTTCATCTTCATCATCAATATCAGGAACTGAAGGCACGCCNCCCCCCCCCCCCCCCCCCCCCCAACAACAACAACAAAAAAAAAAAACAAAAATAAGCACGAGAAAAAGAATCAAAATCATTTGCCTGTTCAAAATTTGTAAAGACCTTGTAGTCAACAAAGAAATTCTCAATTCACATAGCTCAAAATCATAATTCCATCATGGAATGGAAGACTCTACTCGTACTCGGAACAAAAATTAAGGACAGTTAAATGTGACATAAGAATGATAGAAGGTGAAATAAAGTACCGGGAACGTAGCCGTGGCTCTTTAGACGATCTTCGAGTTCAATTAGATGAGTTTGATTCTGGTTATATAGTTCTTTGCAGTGACCTAATAGCTCTTCGAAAGATACAGTGCCAAAGGACATGGAATCAAGCAGTTCAAGATCGCTGCTGGCGGTCGAGATACGGCGATTAAGGCATTGTACGAAGGTCGATGACGCAGAATCTGTCATAGATTTTTGTAATTCCATTTTCAATTTTCCCAATAGACAAACACAACATCTAGAGAGAGAGAGAGAGGTACCGAGAGGAATGGGTCGACGATCGAGGGATTGTTTGAGGGCATCGGAACTGGACTGAAGGTGGTTGCAGAATGATGCTAGATTGTTGCAGAAGCTCGAAATTGGATCCTCCGACATTGTCTTCTCTCCCTGAGATTTCAGATATCAGAGATAGGAAACAAGTTACCTAACTGGATTTTCAAGTTCAATTTGCACCTCGAGTTTCGAATTTCTGACTAAGGCGTTAGGCGGGAACTCAAAGCAATCAGTTAAATAAGTTACTAGCTAAAGCCTTAGCAATAAGCGCCTGTAGCTCAGTGGATAGAGCGTCTGTTTCCTAAGCAGAAAGTCGTAGGTTCGACCCCTATCTGGCGCGTTTCTATGAATTTTTTTTTTTTTTTAATTTTTTTTTGGTATAACTGAATTTTTGTTTCTGAGTAATTCAACCCCAAGTGTACAGGCAATTTATTTTACTGCATGTGCCAGCCTGTACAAGGGACAATAGCATTTAAGTTCTTAACTTCCAAGATTACATGTATCCCTTTTTTAAATACTTTTGTATTTATGTAATATGTCATTACATAATATAACAAATACAAGAGGAAAACTTTTAAATTTCTTATTTAGTAAGTTGATGATACATGGTGTTATATAAAAAATTACAAAAGGAATATTAGTAACTAAATTACTCTAAAATAAGAAATTATACTATCTACCCAAATCCCTCCATTTAAGAGATTTAATCTCTATCTAATAAAATCCCTTAATTTAAGGAATTTCAAATTACTTCATAATCTATTTACAACCTATTTACATCTTGACACATAAAAATAGTCGATTTATAAATGACATATATACAAATCAATTGTTCTTAAATTTATTTTAAAAAATAAGATAAATTATATTTATTTTAATAAAATATAAAAATAATATATATTTCTCACATCAATATAATATAATATACTCATGTAATATCATAAAATCTCCATCCAATTACCCACCTTGTTACTTGTTACAACTAGGAGGAAGTTAGTTGCTTTCTTCTTTTGTCTGAAAAACAAGCAGGAGTGGGATTTCAATTGGGAGTTTCCAAAAATAATATTTAAGGTTTTTTCATCAACTGGGTAAACTTTTAAGATAGGGTGTTACATGACAAACTGTAGGATAGACCAAAAAGAGACTCCGTTTCAGAGATTGTTACTTGTTACAATATGCAAAGAGAAAAACAAAATTGTCGGCCAAGAAGCCATAAACATGCCATTTTTCTCTTGCACCCACTGTTTGGCATGCCTCCAACTATTCTCACTGCTGATTTATAAATTCCCCTTGCAAAAGCTTAATATACACATAAAAATGAAGCTAACTAGTCATATTTACAAGTTAACTCAAACATAGCTTTTTTATGTCCTGTATTGAGTTTTCCTATTGGTTATAGGTGAATTCTCCTCTCAGTGCAGAAGCAGCTCTTTGAATGGCTCTGGCAACCCTCCAGATCTCGTGCTGAATTGTAGCCCGTCCTTCTTTTTCTCTCATTCTGGTTGACCAAGTGATGGAATCAACAATTCCAGGGAAGAAATGCAGCTTGCTTTCATGGTCACTAGGAGGCCCAAACACCTAAACAGTAGAACATAAACTCTCAGGTTTCCCTACAATAAACTTTGGAAATGATATCAAATAGTTTAGTAACTAAAACAGTAATGCCAAAATGCATCAGTATCGAGTGCACGTTATATGAAACATCATGTGGCAGACGGTTTTGAGCCAGCAAGTGCTCAACTTACAATCACATGTCTCTGAAAGAAAACTAGTATGGTTAAGTGCACCAAATCTCATAACAGCTCACATCCAGAATGACCATTACAATCTGTACTGTTCATTTTAAGTTCAACCAAAAGGGGCATCATCATATTTGTCAAATTTGTTCAACCTTACAACATTACTGCATAAACAATTATGAGTTTATAGCAGCTTTCCAACAAGTTTAAGGAAACAAACTTACAAGATGCTTGAACCACTGCTTTCCTCGAAGTCCATCTTCATCCAGGAAGCCTTTTTCAGCAAGCATTAGTCTATCGTTCAATGCTCGCTTTTTCATGTCTACAGAACAGCCTGCAGTTTCTTGCAATCTAAGTTTCTGCAGTTCAAAACAAATACAAGTATAAAAACATGGAGATGAGGAATAACAAATAGGTGTGATTATAGCAGTTCTAAATAGCAAAGTTATCCAAATATGTGATTATTTCAACTTTACCTTTGATTCATCATCAGCTTCTTTGGCAACAGAAGCAAATTCTTGTATTGATGTAGTCAACGGATTTAGAGCTATCCGTTGATCTAACAAGTTGCTCAAAGTGTTCTTGTACACCTGCCCAGAGCAGAGGAAAATCATATAATCCATACAATGGCCAAAATGCTGAAATGCATGCAATGCTACTGTCTCACTATTAATGGTAGAAATTGAGATCCAATATTAATATTGCTGAAAACTTTCTTCTAGTACCCTTCATTTTTTTCACTTCCCCACATGCCTTCCTTTGTTCTTATTTGGAGAGATAGGAAAGACAGAATTTAGCAAGTTAACTGAGAAAACTTCAGTGAAGATAAATTCACACCTGTAACTGATCTACATAAGGAAGGTAATTAAAAGGAAGAATGGAATCATCAGCCAGACGAAGCGCTAGAAGTCCCCAAACTCCAGCAACTATAACAACAAACAACAGTAAATAAACACATTTTATGATAAGCACATGTATTAAAAATTTATTCACCAACAAATAAGTTTTTTAAGAAAAGCCAAGGGGAAAACAAGAAATCTTACTAGCCACGTGGCGCTGAAAGAATGGGTCTCCATTCTCTGTCATCCAGTTAAACGAGTCGAAAGCAGTGTGGTAGACAGGAAAATCTGGAAAAGTAAAGAGAAAGAAGAAATTACATCCCAAATCATTTAAAATATATACAGGACAGGTTAGTCATTAAATTTTTTGACAGAAAATAAAACATATTGAGATAGAAGCATTTATCCTTCCTTGATATCAGACACAGATGATCCAATATAAAAATAACACGAAAGAAATTAAACTTTGTATCAACCTCAGCAAAAACTGGAGTGCCTTTCAAATCCTAGACTAGCCTCTTAAATATGTGAAAAGATACATTAACAGAACCAAGAGAGAAACTGCCTCTCCATGCTCCATTGGCTTGGCTTTTCAATGATTATACTTACATAATTTTCTTTGACCTTCAAAACATCACACAGAATCTTTTACTTTAAATCAACGAGTAATGTACCTCTTCCATAATACACATCAATAGATGGAACCCCTGCATGTTGCAAAAATGGAGCAAAATCAGAATCGACTCCACTGAGCCTCTGAATCTGCAATCAGCCAGAACAAACACAGTTAAGCAAAAGTATAGTGGATCTTCCCAATCAATATATCATGAAACATGAAAAGGAAAACAGCTTCTTTTTGAAAAAAAAAAACTTCGAAGCAATGATGGCTTTGCTTATTCACCTCACTATAACACAGACTATAACAAACTGAATTAGTAACATTAACTGCACAAAAGAGATGGGATTGTTAATATTGTACATGGCACCTAGTACAATATATGAAAAGAGAAGAGGTGCTTGCAGTTATTCAATTTCTCTTCTTTCTGCAGCATCTCTTCAATGATTCTACCCATCAAATGTCTGTAAATTACTTAAATGTGTAAGTAGACTATGTAGAACAATATGACAACAATTTAGAAATCCATTATCTGGTTCATTCAAAACAGCACAGTCAAGGAGTAACAGTTCTTTGAAGTATCCTAAAACTTCAATAAATCAAACAATTTGGGGGAAAAAGGCCAACAATATGGAACTAATAATCTGTGTAAGCACCTATCCACAGAGCCATTTATGACTCAGCAGTCAGCACTAAGAGAATATACTATGGATTCTTTTTCCCTAAAAATACGGAAAACAGATTGAGTTAAAGAAGGTCATCACTAGGGAAGAAGCAGAAAGAAATCCAGAATGGCTAACTTGCTCCACTGATCCAATGGGCATCCACACACTCTCTGTTGGGGGGTTAATGAGCCCAAGGTAGACAAAGACAATTGGAAACTAACCATGTTGCCTAATTCTGAAAACATTTTGAGGCTGAACAGAAAATACTCAAATCCTTGGCTATTCCTTTTTTTATTCCTTTTTGACAGCATAATAACTATTATTAACCTTGTTGAAACAGCAAAGACAAGAGGGACAGAAAATATTCATAACATAATTGTAAGCAAAACAATATAGCTAAGGTTACATCATAAATTCACAAATGGCCAGAGGTAACAAATGCACTACATTAGAATTTTCACCAGTTGCTCCCCAATTCTCATGTATTGTTGCACCCTCAGAGTCAGGATCCTTGACCTGAAATTAATGTAAATGATAGTTGATATTCGGTATTATTCAAATTCCAGGAGCAAGCACAATATGTCCATGAGCAAGTGTGTTAAAAAACCTTGCATGTATCCATCCTTGTATAATTACTCAAATTACCATTTTTGTGACCTCAAAAAGGAGATTGTCTAGCTGAGGAGTTGAGCCAGCAAAGAATCCAGGCCCCTGAACAGCACAGTCCACATTAAGGTATGCCACAGCTTTGGAACCCAGGTTGACAAGGTTTTGTTCAACCCACTCAGTGGATCCTATCTACATATATGGATCAACTTGATTTAGCAAGCTTGTCACAGGAAATTACACCATAATTGCAATTAAAAAAAAAACTCATCTATTTTGACAACGATGAGATATGTCATTTTGCAGAAGCAACTGACTATATAAGTTGGTAAGTGAAGATGGAATCACTACCTACCATTCCAAACTCCTCTGCGTCCCAACTGCAGAGAATGATAGTCCTCCTTGGAGTCCACCCCAAACGCAACAAAAGAGAAAATCGACGAGCAATGTCAAGTAGGGCTGCAGTCCCACTGCTGGGATCAACAGCACCATAAGTCCATGCATCTCTGTGGTTCCCAAGCAGAACATAGCGATCAGGTTCTTCCAATCCCTTTATGACGGCAAAAACATTTTGAATGGTAGCCACCTTCTTTTCCCCCTGTAAAACAGAACATAATAGACTTGAAACATGCACATCAAACAGTATCATAACGATCCACTTAATACTTCTCCCTTTATGATCTGCTCAAACCATTGTTCATACTGAAAGAAAAATACTTGATTGTTTGAAATTCACTCTGAAAGACATAACATGATTAACCAGAAAATTAAAAAGAGAGCCTACCAAACAGTTACAGCGCAATTAAAGATCCCCGTAATATATCTATGNTCCCCCTGTAAAACAGAACATAATAGACTTGAAACATGCACATCAAACAGTATCATAACGATCCACTTAATACTTCTCCCTTTATGATCTGCTCAAACCATTGTTCATACTGAAAGAAAAATACTTGATTGTTTGAAATTCACTCTAAAAGACATAACATGATTAACCAGAAAATTAAAAAGAGAGCCTACCAAACAGTTACAGCGCAATTAAAGATCCCCGTAATATATCTACGAGTTCTACAATGTGCATTTAAAACCCAAAATACATGAATAACCAACCTAAAACAGACATGACTTGGGCATTGAATATCATATGACCACGAAATAATTAACTTTGGGCAAAACAATATCATCTCTAAAACTTCCAATCATCAAAAGAACTGTATCTACCAGATATCTCAAATTTCAAAAAACTTTCATCTCAACCAAAGAAGGAAAAACTCGAATTTGAGCTTTCAGACTTCCCATGACCTTTCTTCCTTTTTTTTTTTTTCCTTTTGTTTTTCAGTACAAATTGTAGAGTTTCAATTGTTTCTTTGCCCTCACTTAAAGTGCCAACTGCACAACCAGATTGCAACACATATATCCTGTCCATGTAGTAATTTGACCAACTTTACTCAGCCACCGGTCTGAATAATAATCAAATAACAAAAGCCAATGCAATAAGTCAAAGACATTCTCCAAGCTCAAACAAAATAATGATACCAATAAAAAGCACAAGATGACACAGACACACTCAGATGAAAACCACAAAAGTTTGACTAGAATAGAATGTGGATGAAATGATCACATCACCAACCTGGTAAGTGAAATTGAGCAGTGTCGAGCCGGGACCAACATGCCTGACCTTAGACCGCAGCGCGTTCCTCCACTCCAGTGGCACCGGAGCGCCTCCAAGCGAGTTTAAAATAGTCTCAGCGACCTCAGTGGACAGGGGCATGGATGGAATTTTGGGGAACCTTTTCAAAACCTCACTATCTTCCAAATCCAAGCTCTCACCGCCTTCAACCCCAGCCCACCCAGGGCTCAGTGGGTCCCCTATGCCTCTCATTACGTGTCCTCGCTCAAAGCCCTTCCTAAACCTGTCACCGTCGCCGTACAACAGCACCGCCACCGCACCATTGGCCTCTGCCGTCTCAACCACCGCACCTCTTGTCAAGACGTCACCTTTCCTCGCTATCACTATGCATCCTCTAACGTTCACCCCCAGCACCCCAAGCGCACGGTAGTCCTCTTCCCTTCCGTAATTTACGAATACCGCTTTCGCGTATGCCGACCCAGATGGCGAGTAAGCATGGTAAGGTGTCACCACATCCTGGCCAACCTGACCCTGTTCCGTTAATGGAAGCTCCGTGAAGGTCCCATCACTATGATGCGCTGAGAGGGAGGAGTGCACAGGATACGAGAGGAGGGTCTTGTAGCTCACAGTGTGGGTCTCAAGACCCAGGTCACTGAAATGGTTGAGGACATAACGGGTGGTATCAGCGGCGAGTTTTGTTCCAGCGAGGTGAGGGTGCAGGGTAAGGGCGCGGAGGTACGTGGAGATAGTATAGTTGGAGGAAGTGGAAAGGAAAATATGCTGAAACTGAGACGCATTCTGGGCTCTAGAAGTGAGTGCAGAAGAGTGTGGGTAATGCAGGGTATAAAAACCCAGAATGCAGAGGATGAGAATGACGACGAAGGTGCTCAAAGGAGAGGGCTTTGCGGGGAAGATGGTGGTGGGTTTTGACAGAAACTGAACCATTTTCTCTATCTCTGAAAGAAAGAGAGCAGAGAGAGAGGTGTGGCTGTTGGGAGTTACGAGATAATTGAGATTAAGATTGAAGAAGCAGAGCAGGCTCTGTCATGGTTATGGAGTTGGAATTTTTGTGGGAGTCACCAGCTTTTAGTATTATGCATCTTCCTTTTCCTGCTCCTATTATATAAGCAGATTTTACTTTCCTGTGCACTTCACTCGCACTTGTGTCAGCATCACTGTGAAATTGTGAATTCTCATCTTTTGAGCAAGCTTAATGAATAATAAAAAAAAAATGAAGCTTGCTCTGGCTTTTTTATGCGCAGAAATTGCCAAAGTCGTACGAAAGTAACCGCAAACTGCTACACACTTTCCTTGTCAACAAAACTTCGTAAATTTTCCTTTTGACAAGCTTATTTCATCATTTTTCAAAAGAAAATTACGAGAGAAAGATTAACAGAATTGTTTACCAAAGATGGAGACTTTCATAAATTATTAAACTATTAATTAATTTAAATGGAGATTATGATTGTACATTTAACATAGAGATGTAAATAATTTGAATGTATATAATTAGTTTAGTCTTAGTTCAGCTAAAATTCAAGTTAATTGAAATTAAAATATTATTATGTGTATACATGTGTCTTTCTAATTTCCGTGAACTTTTATCATTTCTTCTCTCATGACTCTTTGTTCCTGTGTTTTTCCAATGAAAGCATGAGTCAAACTTGCTAATATTTCATGGGATAAAGGAAAAACTTTAAAATGTTTTGAGAATTTCGCTTGCCAATTTAGTATTTTTCGTTTTTCTATTTTCAGAAAAAGAAAATTATGTACCATAAAATGCTCCTTTATATTGTCGCAATCGCAAACTACTTCAAGCATATTCAGTAGCCCAATAAAACGGAATGAAAGAAATAAAAACTTGAAGCATATTAGTTTGTAGCTTGTAATAGCAATATTTATATTATGTTCCTTCTCTCTATTTGAGTATAAATTGTCAACCTCTTTTTTTCCTTTTCGTTCTTTCTTTTTTCTTTTGAGGGGAAGGCCTTTTCGTTCTTTACTATCTTTGAATTGTGGACATTTTCATCTTTTGACCACAAACTTTAAACACATACAATAACGAGTAATTTGAGAAGATTAAAAATATTATTTACACACTAATAATCATACTATTTTAAATTATGCATATATAACAATAATTAAATTCACTTAAAAAAAAATTATGGCTCAAATAACATCACTTCATCAGTCTAAAATAATGTAATATACATTAATGTGTTATAAACATTTCTTTAAAAAAAAAAAAACCAGTTGACTCGGACCAATATAAAGTATAAACTTTATTTTTACATAGAAAAATGGAATATTAAATGCTAAAGCTATTATAGAGGAAGAGAATCCTGCATAAATAAACTTCAGCGTGGCTTCCACCAAAAAATACGTTCACCTTCGCTCTATTTTAAAAGTATTAACATAATATGAATATAACGTACAAGAAAAGAAAACGCACTTCAACGTTTACTAGGCCATTTGAAATGTTGGTTAGCATTAATAATAATGATAGAATTCAGAAGTTCTTCCTGGGTCATTTCTCACGCGTTGTTCTCTCATGTTCATGCATAGTTGTTTGACTATAAACAGAAGGGTTATTAATGCTTGATTGGTACATAATTCTATGGAGTTTTGACTAAGGCAAAGATTTCTGTCTATAATTATATTCTGTGTTGTCTAATTAAACAAAAGAAAATAAATAAATGGTCATAATTAACACTTATATACATATGATAAATCAGATACTCAGTTAAAACTCTAGAGAATAATAGTGGAAATTATGATAATCTTTGAAGTGAATAAAGGCGATGTATTCATTATTATATGTGAAGATGTGGATGACAGCAGGAGTGTCCTCTGTCCATGACGGTGGAGGTTTGAGTCACATTAGAAATCTGTCACCAGAGAAATCCATTCTCATCAAAACCAGCTAACTCCTGCCACTACCAACATGAATATCTTGGTTTTCAGGGACATATCTTTAATTAGATACTAGGAATAATCCAATATGTGGCTATAAATCAACACAAAAGTAGCCCCTTTGTGGCTTTATCCAAGAAGCAGACGTGAAAACTTTTGCCTTTTTCTTGATTTTTAATTCATCCCTGTCTGGTATGAAAAAGAATGAGAATCAATGTCTTCTTTCATCCTTTCCCTGTCACTTTGTGATCCATGCCAAAAGTAGAGTGGATGTCCATACCAGAGTGAGTGGGGAGAGCATTAGCTCTCAAGCATCCAATATGTCTGTCCCTTGAAAAAGATATATGCCATCATAAATCTGCAATCATTATAATATGCTTTTCATGGAGCAGAGGAACCTTGGAGGTGGCCCCAGCTGTTCCCATTACATTCTTTAACCCCAAAACACAACCGTCCACCTAGACATCAAAAAAATTTCAAGCTGCTTAGCTGAACCATCATTTGCTAAATGGCCCCATTTCATTGGCCATCATCTTTTCCTCTCATGGGGTCTGGTGTAGACTAGTTTGCACTTTGCAGCAGCAGCAGCAGAATCATCCCAGGTTGGTGTGCTATACATTATTTAACCTTTACCAAAGTCCCTATTATTAACATGTACGATAATGAAACAGTTTAAGAAAAGGACTCAATGGCGTTATCCGAGACCAACCAGGCCACCTGAGTAGATAAGTTCGAGTTAGGATCATTTGAAGTGACATGCTTATCAGTGTGTCCCAGCAGAGACATGGCCTGGCCTCCACAAGCAAACATAAGAGACAAAACATGGCGGCGGCGAGAAGCATGAATCAGTGGCACAGCTAGATATGCAATTCAGGTCAAGGCCACGAACACACCCAATTCACATTCACAAGTTTGTTGTGGTCCTCGACCTCGTATAACTACTCCTCTGAGCAAAATTTTAAATGACATGGGCTCAAATTTCCACAAGCCACTTTTTTAACAGTCTGACAATAACAAACTTACCTCATGAAGCTCTAACACAGAAGACAAATGAAGAACTAGTTCTGCAAAAGTAGTAAGGATAAGTTTGGGGCTCATCACTGAGAAGAGGAAGCAGATTAAGAGCAGAACTTGATGTTATGCACTATGAAGCAAAAAATTATAGCACTCTACGCATCTTTTTATGAATTGTAACTGTAATGTTTCTTTATATTACATGAACAATCAATGAATATGTCACAAAAAGGCTTCAACTGAGTAGGGTACAGGTCCAGAAGCATTCAAACTCCAAGTACCGTGTTGTAAGTGCCATAAACAGCAAAAAGTAATCCACAGATTAATATAACAGAATCCAGGACTTTTTGCCAGAGATGTAGAGAAGAGCCAAATAGTTTTAGATGAAATGTGGCTGGCAAAACAAATGACATCATTGCACATACGGTACTTCCCACCAGTGAGGCAAATACACCAAAAGCTGGGACGTATGAAGCCAAGATTGCCAACACACACACCACAATTGCACGACTGATGTAGATCACAATCTTTCCTAGTTTTGTTGTTGAATCACCATTGTCATTGGGATAAGGGAGAGGCTTGTTAAACCATTTTAAACTTTTTAGCTTTCCCTCCGCAATCTCATTAACTGGGTGCATCATGATTGGAAATGTGAACACAAGCCCCAAGCATAATCCAACCTGTCATCAAAGCAATTGTTAGCTCTAGCACCGGACATGAGAAATGTGACATAAATTGAATATCAACAATGTGCTATACGCACACATACACATGCCTTATGCTAGTTTGAACAGCCACAACTTATGAATGTTGTATTCTGATGTCAAACAGATAACAAGATATGAAACCAATGGACACACATACAACATAAATTTAGTGAAAATTAAGAGTTACAATTATAAATTAGCATCATCTTCAAGAGGCAGGTGCTTCTGGTAATATCCTAAATAACTATGGTTGTAACAACTAACAAATAGAATGAGAAAGCAGAAAACTCATTTGAATTACATTTGACCTAACCAGGTCAGCAATATGTAGGCTAGTCTAGTATTTTCCCCTGTTGCAGTGTCACTGCCAATAAATCATATCGGTGATAGTGGGCATATATGTGAAATTGATATATTATTGAACAAGTGCAATGTCACTGAAAAGTACTTAGCATTTGATTTGAATAATGAAGAGCGCAATCAACCATTTACTTCTAAAGATTCTTTATTCATCCACAGAATCCAATGAGATAAGAAGACTTCGGAATGTACACGGATATGCCAGTAAGGTAATATGGGAAATCATTTTAAATCTAAAACCAACATGTTGAAAGGACCCAAAAAAAGGAAGAGCAGGGTATACATGAGCGAAGTGCGAGAATAGTGTTGGAGAGAAACTATGTAAAGCAGAAATGCAAGAAGAACTAGTGTCATCCAAGTATGAATGTATTAACCATATTACCTGTACTGCTAAAGATGACCAGTTTCTTGGGAGATTGAGGGTTATAATATCTCTAGTTTCATCACCAAAAGCCATGTAACCACTGAACCCTAAAAGAATATACACAAGTGTTATCCCACTAAAGGTCTGAGCCAACAATCTTGGGAAGTTAGTTCTATCCTTCATAGAATTCTCCAAGGCCAGTGTCATCCCGAACCCCTCAAAACAAAAAAGTGCCATGCCTAATGCAAATGGTAACCCCCCAATGTTGGATGTGATTGCCGTCCTTTGTCCAAAGGAAAATCCAGCCCCTAGTGCGTGTTGTATAGCTTCCTTCACCACAATCCCCATTGCTAAGATATTGCAAATATCAGCAAAAATGCTAAAAGGTGCTAAAGCAGATAAGCTCCCTATCCATGACAATCCAATTTCAATTGGTACTAACAAAAATATATAGGAGGCAGATGTGAGTCCATGGTCTTGGAATACAGCCTCGAGGTTTTGTCCAATGAATACCAAATAAGCAACAGAAGCTCCACATTGTCCTATCAAAATGAGAAATTCTGTTAGATATCGACCAGTGTTTCCCATGGTTCTATAACCCAGGTCTCCATATGTTCTTGCTTCCACTGATGATCCTTCTGATGCCAACTTCTCTCTGCACATAACCTGTATCATGGAAACCTTTTATTGACAAGACAGGCTTCAGAATTGTACAAGCATAAAATACTAAACAAAAGATCATGCAACTTTAATTCAGGTTCTTTGAGTAACATCACTCTTTTCCTGCTGGTAATGGAATTCTTTAAGTTGGACAAGCCCGTAACATAGTGTACCGCACACCCAAAAAGAAGAAAAAGTTAAGTAGTAATTTGTGAAACTAGAGGAAGAAAGCAGTAGTCGATTGCGATCATTCATGATTATCTTTGTTCTGAATTCTGAAACTCGAAAAAAAATTTGTTTTGAGGTATAAGGATTTAAAAACATTATCCAAGTTAATCAATACTAGGTGATATATTATATAGTTATCGGACGCAATCTGTTTTCCCATAAATTAAATAGCTAGAAATGTAACCCCCAAAGTTTTCCCCTGCAACGTCCCCAACCTGCACCTTGGTGAGTAAAATTCTATAGAAATTTATATATTCGACCATTTCCAGAAGAAAAAACAGAGGAAGACAGAGAGAGAGAGGTGAAGATCACTGACAAGGAGGAGCATGCAATAGTAGGTGGAGATGCCAGCAATAGCAACTCCGAGCATCCCAACTAGCCAGCCCGCAATCCGAAAAGCGAAGGGCAATCCTAATAACCCAGTCCCAACAACGGAGACTATGATATTTCCCAAAGTTTGAAGCTTTGAAGCTCTTCCAGAAGGCAACGATTCCAGCAAAGGGGTTGCTATGCCTTTTGTGTCTTGCTCCATTATTCACTTGAAATCCAAAATCGAGCTCTCGCTGATCAGAACTGGGCACCCAATTTTCTGTTCTGAATTCAAGTCGAATTAGGGTCACAAATTGTTCAATACACGCACCTTACAAATCCACAGAAACCATGATATAAAACGAGGAGTAATCCTTATCTGTTGGCACCCAAGAGCCGAAACAAGGAAATTGGTAGGTGAAGAAGAAGATTAAATTGAATCAGTTGCTGCTTTCGGATAATGCCAGAGTTGAGGAGGATGCTGGGTGTTTTTGGATCTAAAAAGTGCATGATATTGATTTAGAGTCAATAATCAATAATGATTAGGCGATAAGAATACGTCTCCCTGTCTCTTCCTTCCATAGCCATAGCCAAAGGTAACATCTCTTCCTTCCATAGCCGTAGCCAAAGGTAACACAGAAAAGAAAGAGAGCCGACACAGTCCAGCATGGCTAAGTCGGTGCAATGGCCATTAGCCAATTACTAAATTTGCGTAAGAGTAAACCTATGGTCCTCAAAAGATTTGGGTTTGGATAAATTGGTCCTCCAAAATATATAACTACAATTTAATCTCTGAAAGATTAAACATTCATATCAGATTAGTCTTCTGTTAGTGTAGGCTGTTAATTGGTGACAGAAATGTTAATGTGTTACCGTTAAGTGCGTATGTGACACGTTAGGGACTGAATTGACATTTAAATATGCCAAGTAGGCTGTTGACTTAGATCATTAACAAAGAAGATTCCAAGCGGCGTGGTTTCTCTCATCTGGGTCGAGCTTCATCCCCTTCCTCTGGCTAAAGTGCTCATGTCTAAACCCTAACAATTATCAACTAAATTTCTTGAAGAGAATCGCGGAGAATGCCCAACTGAGATTTTCTGTCTAAACCCTAACAAGAACCCTCTAATTTGGTAAGCCCTGTTGTTCCTCCCTCACCTTCATCCTCCCTAACACAAAGGACGTTGCGGCAACTCCATTTCTTGAAGAAGCTCGCAGATATGCCCAGCTGTTTGACCAAGGGCATCGAAATCAATCGAAATCCCTGTACCGCAAGAACCCTCTGATTTGGTAAGCCACCCTAACCTCCATCCTCCTTTACCCACATCGGCAATTTTTTTGATAGTTATTTTGCTCGCATAAGGTTTATGTTTGAACATTTATAGAAGTTTGATAACTTGTCTTGCCAAAGGATGGTCTTTGCTATTGGTCTACTTTTCTTGTGTATGTTGCTGGTACTACTCTTGCAAATTCATGGAACATTGTCACTGGCTTGGGCATCGTGGTAATAACCCATTCTATCTTTTTCTTTTTTTCATGTCTGGTAACTAGATAGACGAAAGGAAGCACAGCCCACTGTTTGTTGAAAATTCTTGTTTCATTAACATTTGTTTCTAAGAGGTCCCCTGAGATGTTTGGTAGTTAACAGGAGGTTAGGGAAAAAAATTTGTTCTTGATGAAACTTGACTTTATAAGGTTTAGAAATGGGACCCTTCGAAATTCATGAATCATTGTCACTGGCTTGTTTGTTGTTGTAATAATTCATTTGGTCTTTATCTTTGAATGTTTGGTAGCTAAGAAGATACCCAATGGGAAAATTCTTACTAGGCACGTATTCTACTGATATAAATAGGTAGTTTTATTGGATTTTATGTGTAAGTCCTACCAATAAAAATACCTTTTTTTGTCTAGATGGTGTAATACTCTGAGAGTACCCAAAAATTTATAGGTGGATTGGGCAGTGATACATGAAAGAAAGTGCAGCCCACCTATTTGTTTCTTGTTTCATTACATTTGTTCCTAATGAAACTTGATAAGGTTTGGAAATGGAACCATGGAAATGGCCTTCTGTTTTCAAGTTTCCTCTTGTAAATTTTGAGTTTAATTTGTTCCATGCCCTGTTTAGAATGTTAGATGCTTGCAAATTAATTTTCTAATTGAACTTTTATGAAGGTTGATAATGATTCTGCTCTATTAATCGTATAGAATGTGTATAATTGCATTCTGTGAATAATCCTTTAAATTTGTGTAATTTGGGTAATGTGTGGCTTATTATGCTTCCATGATTTGGTTTTTGTCCCAAAATGGAATATCCAGATTTTTATGGCTTACTTGAGTCTATAAACCT
>QAOA01007318.1:112555-178340 GCA_003255065.1 Cercis canadensis | reverse complement strand
GGGGTGCGGAGGGGGTTGGGGAGGGGGTCGGGGTTCTTTCCTAAACAGAAGAGAAATATATATACAAAGGGAACAGATAACTTGTTCTTTCATGCTGAATAATCAAAACAAATAACAAAGAAAGGTTCTTTCCTAGGGGTTTAGCGATGGGATGGAGCTTCATATCTGTCTCACCTATAAAAATGCAAGCCTGGTTCATTTCAAGTGAAAATCTCTTTCAAGGGTCATTCACAGAAATTCATCAGAATTTTTTTCAGAAAAAAAGGATGATGCAGAAATTAAAAAGAATGGGGGAAAAATTTATTGGAACGAAGACTTGCGTGTAAATAGAATAATTGTTGATGCAATTAAACATAACAATAGTGTAATAGACTTATTTGCCTGTAAGAGGGAATTTGTTCAATCAGAAAATTGTCTCTGCATTGACACAAATGCAGCTTAAATCATTTCCCTACACTTTTCTCTCCGAGAACTGAAGCTATTAATTTTCAAACAAACTCCCATAACCAATAATTGTAATATGAATAAATCAATGTCAATAATAGACATAAAAGCATAAGAATTACACAGAATCCCTTTGGGTTACAGAGCGAGAAGACTCAATGGGATTTCAATGGCCTGAACAAAGCCCCATAAGAATTACACAACATTATCACATGACATCAAAAAATTCATCAAAATAAGAGGAGGAATCAAGCAGAAAATAACCATAAGTTGCAGAATAATAGTGAAAGAGAGTGACTTTACCATTGTTGTTAGGCAGAGATTGGAAAACCGCTTAACCCTTTTGGCGATGAAGGAAAACAGGGAGAAGTGATTGTTGTTTTCAGACCAAAATCTGATTTTGTAGTATGTGTGCAGTTTGCACAGAAACCCAATGCTCCCTTCTTTAGTTTGGCTCCATGTAGAGTTTATGCAGGGTTGAACATTTACAGTCAGCAGACTTCTTAGACTATTTCAGATTCACAATAACANTTGCAGAATAATAGTGAAAGAGAGTGACTTTACCATTGTTGTTTGGCAGAGATTGGAAAACCGCTTAACCCTTTTGGCGATGAAGGAAAACAGGGAGAAGTGATTGTTGTTTTTGCAGAATAATAGTGAAAGAGAGTGACTTTACCATTGTTGTTTGGCAGAGATTGGAAAACCGCTTAACCCTTTTGGCGATGAAGGAAAACAGGGAGAAGTGATTGTTGTTTTCAGACCAAAATCTGATTTTGTAGTAGGTGTGCAGTTTGCACAGAAACCCAATGCTCCCTTCTTTAGTTTGGCTCCATATAGAGTTTATGCAGGGTTGAACATTTACAGTCAGCAGACTTCTTAGACTATTTCAGATTCACAATAACATATAATTATCCATAAGAAACAGAGCACTGGAAACAAATGATATATTTCCGCCCTTCATATTATCACACAGATTTTTATCATCCTAATTAAGCAAAGAATACACAGAAACCATAAGATGCCATGGTCACAGGACCAAAATCAATGGGGCTAAATTGACAAGTTACAGAACTTTCAAAATAAAATACAAGAAAGAATAATTAACCAATGCATTTTAGGGAGGAACAAGAGGGCTTACCAAATCAGAGGGTTCTTGCAGTTTGTTGGATTTCGATAGGCTTGGTGGCTCAGCTGAGCATTCTCCATGATTCTCTTCAAGAAATTTGGTTGATAATTGTTAGGGCTTAGACAGAAGCACTTTAGCTAGAGGAAGGGGATGAACATCGACCTAGATGAGAGAAACGACGCCGTTTGGAATCGTCTTTGTTAATGATCCAAGTCAGCAGCCTACTTGGCATGTTTAAATGCCAATTCAGTCCTTAACGTGCCACATACGCACTTAACGGTGATACGTCAGCATTTCCGTCACCAATTAACAGTCTACACGGAGGACTAATTTAATATGGATGTTTAATCTTTCAAGGACTAAATTGTAGTTATGTATCTTTAGAGGACCAATTTGTTTGAACCCAAATTTTTTTAGGACCAAATTGTAAGTTTACTCATTTGCGTAAAGAGAATATTGTTGATATTTTATTCATTTATTTTATCTTAAAATAGGATTCGCTTCAGAATTAGATGCTGCAGATTATAATAACAGGACAAAAATAAGTTTACAAGCTCCAATAATAACCCAAAAACAGAAGAGTAAACTGCATTTGTAAGATTCAGTATTATAGCATAACATGAACCTCCGCTTGAGGTGTTCTGGCTGTGGCCAGCACTTCAGATGTCGTCTTATATTGTACAATGAATAAGGCATATTAGATAGTGTATTTGGTCTAACCCTTGGCCTTTGAATTTGGACAAGCAGGCTGCAAGGGAGAAAAGTACATTTACTAGCGTATACAATTCTGTTGTACAATTTAGTCAAGTCTTGCAAATAATTAATGATGAACAACCATAAAATCAATTTCAATCATATTCTAATATACACAGAGCTCTTTTTTTCCTTAAAAAAAAAAAAATCAGTGCTTGAACCATTTTGCTCAAAAACTAAAGATGTAATTTTTTATTTTGTTTTTGGTGATTACTATGTCACTATTTTGCACTACCCCAATCTCTCCCAATCTCAATTTAGTGGGTTCAAATGAGACTTACCCAATGATTTTATTATCGTTACAAAAATTTCAAAAAATTAAATCTCATTACATATTCTAACACATACTGAATAATAAACTTATGCCGTAAGTCTCATTGAATTCCATCCAAAAACCCACCCAAAGAGAGGGTAATAAAATCACATTGTATATCCCATTGAGTCCCATTCAAAAACCCACCCAAAGAGAGGAGGAGCATAGCCCTCGCCTTTCTTTTTGCACTGTAAAAAAATATTTTAGAAACATCTGCCACTAAAATCCAAACATGCTAACATCTCTTATAGCTCTCTCTTCCATATATTCTCATGTCAAATGCCAAAATGCAGGCTCGGTGTTATTTATTAGTACAAGAAAGGCTCAGACAGACACTAGATTTTGCAGATGTACAGTGTTTGTTAATTTTTACAAAATCCTAGAATATTCTACAATGTCATGAAACAATAATACTGGCAAACAAATCTACTCTGTTGAGGCCCTGGTGCTATTAACTAGTAAAACAGCTAAAACAGCAAACAGAGTTTTGCATTTGTACAATGTCTCATTGTCTTTGCGTATAGTTACAAGATCCTAGAACTATAAACTTCTATAATGCCTCGAAACAATATGGTTGGCAAACACAGTCAATGGCATGAATCAGTTTCCTGCGAGGCCCCACTGCACTGGCACCCATATCCTTGAGCTTCTTCATTGTTAAATTTACCAACTGATACTTATTTAGACACTTCCCCCGAAAAATCCTCACAAACTGCCCCAATCCAAGTGATGTCAGCCACCTGCACAACCCACCAGCTCTTTCAAGCTTTCTCTCAAGATTTGACGCCCGCAGCCCATGATTTAGAGATATGCGCAAGTTGGGGGACGTACTTGGTGCAAGTGCTGTTCTTGGCTGCTTAATAGCTTTAGATGTCTTAGATACTCCATGTAAATTACGTGACTTCAAAATACTCACTTGACGTGGATTTTCTACTTCTATTCTTTGATCCACCCTTGAGGGGTTGGCTAAAGTTGAGTTACGTAAAGAAGGAAGAGCTTTTCTAGAAACTTGAATTCCCTTTTGGGCAGGCAATGAAATGGTCTTCTCTGGTTCATTAAGTAAAGGCAGTAGAGTGGATGTCTCAAGTGGTGGTTGAGGGTGGTTACTTTCTGTTTTAAGAGGCATAAGTTGCGTACGACTCGGCCCAAGGTTTTCTGTTATGGATCTTTCGGGAACAGAGACAGCAGGCACCAGAATGGTGACTCGTTGCTTTTTTACTATAACCCAATCACCTTTGTCATGCTGATGATCAGAGTCTGAAGAGTCAATAGGGAAAAGTGGAGTACCATATTTCTTACCAGGAACTTTTCTTGTACGTCCTTGCTTTGTTTTCACCATTAGCCGAAGGCCTGCTTGTCATGTAGAAAGCTCATTAACATCACTCAAGGTTTTATTTGACGAAAAATATATAAAATCAATAAAAAGGAATTACTCAAGAATATAGAAAATATATAATAAAGACAACTCTAAGCAACATGACTCCAAACCAATTATAGTACTTTATATCAGTGAGTGTGTGTGTAAGAAATTTGCTTCAGATGAAGGCACTTGGAGTTAAAATGAGTGCAACATTATTGGAATTAAGATGAAGAGATAATAACCTCGCATATAAGATGCAGATGAAACAAAAGAAATAAAAAACTACAAAGAAATATTAGTCTTTCTGTAGACTTGTTATTAGAATCTTTCTGTAACTCTTGATTGTAGCTTCTTGATCTAGTTTTACTTTGCTTATCATCTGCTTTTACTTCTCTATTCTTACCACTCTTACAGGATTTCCTGGTGGTTTCCCAGCAAAATTTTATCATTCATCAAGAAGAAACACCTATAGATAAACTTCCAAGTAGAACTAGGTCTAGGAAGAAACAAAAATTGAAAATGGATGGAAGAAAAAAAGTGAAATAATCTAAATGCTATAAGAGAAATTCTCTCTTCTTCTAATGGTAAAGATATGTCCCTCCACATGACACCTATATTCATAAACCACCAGTTCAATTAAAAATATCATCCAAAACGCAAATGTAATTTAGCAGCTCATCAGAAAACAGAGGTCTGAAGTCAGCACTAGCTTCTTCAACCTTTCCCAACTTAACTTGATAAGCATTACTAGCAGTAATGTTTGCAAGGGTGCTATCAAAGTCTCAACCATGACTTGTGAGACCACAAAACCAGCAACTTAATTTCTCTTAATTCCAAACACGGATCACTATAAACAAGGGAGAGGTTTAGACATCCAGAAATGAGTTAAGATGAGTAGATTATTTTGGCATTTAGAAGGAGTTTTAAGGGATGCTTACACTGTCATCATCTCCATCTCACGCCCCTATTGTCTCCCCAATCAAAATCTGGAACTTCTTTGGATCCTGGACTAAAATCCTCTAGTTCTAAAATTGATATCCAAAAGGACTGAACTACGTTTTGAGTCACATCGCAACTAACTACAGTGATTTGTAATTCCAACAATTATGGAAGAGAAACTTCAGGAATCATAACCATAAAAAGAATTCAAGATTTAATTAATATAGTAAAATCCCCATGTATTTCTAATAGCTTTTCAACATGATTCATCAACCGATCATCAACAATTCACAATTTCTTTTTAGATAAACTCAACAATTCATAATTGATCTAGTGAATATCACAACTCTAATAAATCTGGTATACCAATCAAAACGTTGCATATGTCACACTGCTTACGCTACTAGTATGGCCACTTGACAGACCAAATCAAGCACAATTTGAACATTATTTTTAGCTATTTCATAGGAACAACGCGTCTCAAGTACACATATTGATCCATATATCATCGTTATCGGAAAAGGGTACAGTTGAATCAGTATACTGAATCTTTTTTCCAGATCCCAAACTAAATTGATATTTCTCAACCCTCAATTTTGTTTCTGAATCTTTCGCGGTAAAATCCGCCAACATTCGAAGTGAGAATTTACAAAAACCTAGTGAAATTAACAACACAACTTAGAAAAGACCAACGTTAACGAAAGAAGGAAATAGGGAAGAAACCTGAAGCGAACAAAAAGCGAAGCGACTGAAATTGGAGACAAGTTCAGATGTTGACGCTGAAGACTTAAGTCCTGTATCGGTAGAAGAACAAAAGTTTCTGGCTTCTGCTTCTGAATCTGCCGTTTTATTTTTCGCCTTACCATAGTAAACAGCTAACCGCGGCAGCGGTTTTTTTTTTCAGTTAAATATTTTTATAATTATTTTTTAAATATTATTTTAGTGTTAATTTATTTTTATGTTATTTTAATTTTTAAATAATCACTCTATTAATTAAATTAGTCTTTTAAGTTATCATTTTTATGGTTATTGATGACTGATTTAATATGCAATGTAATTTTTTGAGAATTAAAGTGATATAAAAATAAAATAATAATTAAAATAATGTTTAAAAAATAATTTAAAAATAAAAAATATATTTTACTTTTTTTTAAAGTGCTGGTACGAAATACTAGTTTGATAGATATATATGTATTGTACATTTTTTTTAAAAAAAATTATAAATATAAATTTATTTTCAATTTAATTATAAAAATTAAATATGAATATAATAAAAAATATATAATCAAGGAAAAGAGTAAGAGAGAGTGACAATTTAAAAAATAAAGAAATTAAAGATAATAGAGATTGTAATAAAGAATTTTTTAAAGATAGAAGAATTCTACTTGTAAAAGAGTTTAATAGTAAAAAAAATAATTTTGTAACTTTTTATCCTGATAAATGTACTTTTTTTAAAAAAATATTTTTGATTATTCAAATGATTCTATCACATTCATACTTTTATACTATAGATTTATATATAATATATATTTTTCTTGTAAAATTATTAAGAATATAAAATTAAATTTAACGATTGATCAGAAATAATATTTATATTTTAATATAAAAACTTTATCTAATATCAATTATAATACTTTTATGTAGTGTTTTATTATTAAAAAAGGTATAAATTAAGTGGTCTATATAAAATTTTAAACTACATTAATAATGAACAAGATAAAAATTCAAAATTAAGTTAGAGAAAATATTTTTAAAATATAGTTGAAATTATTTATTATTTCAGTATATTTTAAAATCGTTTACATATTACAAAAAAAAAAAACATCAAATACAATATATTCAAAATTAGTATATTTAGGCAATGCTTCTTTTAGTCATAGAAGTGTTTTTTCGATAGCCTAGGACTTGGGTCTGTTAATAGGATTCTATTTTTTTTTTTTTTTGTATTTGTTTATTTTTTATTTTCTAAGGCACTGCACTTTTACGTTAAAAATAAAAAAAAAATATTTAAAATATTTAATATGTAAAAAATGTAATTTAGTATATTAAAAAATATATTTATAAGAAATAAGTTTATAAACTTTTGAGAGAGGAACTTAACAGAAGATTTACTCCACGACCACGTAAATTCTAAACATTGATAGAATTTGAATTTCACAGTAACTCTATTAAAAAAAAAAATGAACCAATGAAAGTTGACATGAGTGAAAAGAGTTCTATCACTTAAATAAGTGGTCTCAAGTTCAAATTTTTGTGAATATAACAAATTTTCTTAAGAAAGATCATCATTTTGATACTCCATAGTACTTCAAATGATTAATTCTAAGTAACGCTTAGAAATATTTTGAAAAACTAAAAAAATAAAATGAATTTGACAATAACAAAAATCCATGGTAAAAAAAAAAAGGTAACAAAAAATATCCCTCTCAAATAGTGAGCAGTAACACGTAAGTTAAGCGGTGGAAAAGGCGGAAAGAGTGCCACGCATGCGGTTGCAATTGATGAACTTCGCTCTCGTCGCTCATGCAAAATCCCGATCAATGTCTACCACGAAAAAGAAAAACTGAAATTCCGAGCAGTGCGCGCGGTTCTCTGTGGTTTGAACTCTCTACTTTTCCTTGCGGAACAAACCTCTGGTAATCTTAAAACACTCCGCGCACTTCTCACACAAAACTGAGAAAGAGGAAAACCAAAACCAAAAAAGAAAATCCCATAAGTTTCGTACTCAGCATACTAATGTTATTCAATTACATCGGTCTCAGGTCAGTACCAGCCCTCAGAATCTAATATTTCTCACGAGCCAAACACACAGCTTTTACACCAACAAGTTTTTTTTTTTTTTTTTCCCGTGTTTGATTTGAAATTAGTTGTGATACATTTTGGGTGGGTTCTAAAATTTTAATTTGATGTGATTGGTGAATTTTTCTCTGGGTTAATTTCCGTAATTAGGGTCGACGAGAAAGGAAAATGAAATTCGGTGAGACATTCACAGAGTATCTGCAGGAAGAGCGGGCGTGGTCCTTTGACAAGCAATTGGTTCACATCGAATATAAGCGGTTGAAAAAGGTGCTAAAGAGCTGCCAGAGCTGTAAAGCATCGCATACTTCTTCCAATTCTGATTTCCCTAAGGACCAGTTATGTCAATGTCGATCTTGCCCCTGTAAGTGTTGTCCTCCATTAATTTTTAATTTTTTATATTTGGATACTACCTCAAGCAAACTCAGTAGAACATCAAACTACCGGAGGAAATCTCAAATTCATGTCGTTTCAATAAGTAAGGTTATATACTTATCTATTATTGAACATGTTGGAGGCACTAAGTTGGAAATTGATTCCCAGTTGAGACTGTAGAAGTATTAATATCGAATATGCATAAGGTTACCTAAGTTAAATGATTATCTTTCATATTGTTTTACGATTTATTCAAGATTAATTTTTTAGCATGTTGTAAGCAAATTAATTACTTATTTAACATTGATTTTGTTTCTTGTTATTTTGTCAAAAGTGTGGTTCTGCAGTCTTGATAAGAATTTTGTTTTCAACTTTTAGTGTGTGATAAGATGTTCTTCTCTGAGTTGATGAAGGAAGCATCAGCTATAGCAGGATACTTTAGTTCAAGAGTCAGGCATCTCCTTCATCTTCATATTGCCACAGGAGTGCAGAGATACGCATTGCGCTTGCGGCAATGCTTCAAAAATGATAGACAGTCCCTGGCACAACAAGGGAGGATGCTGATTGAGTACATTTCCATGAATGCTATTGCTATACGGAAAATACTCAAGAAATATGATAAAGTATGCATTAGATAAGATGATAGCCACTTACTGTCTTTTTCCCTTTTCATTCTAAAATTCTCTTTTTCACTCATTCTCTCTCTCTGTCTCTCTCCATCTCTTTCGTATTCTACTCTAGGTACACAGCTGGGTCTATTTAACTCATTCTCCCTCTGCCCCTCTCTTATATTCTACTGTAGATACACAGTTCTGTGAATGGCAAAAATTTCAAAGGCAGAATGCAAGCTGCACACATTGAACTTCTGCACTCACCTTGGCTAATTGAATTGGGAGCCTTCTATGAGAATTGTAATGGGCCACATGGCGGATATGTTAAGGGATTATATGGTCACTTTTCATGTGATCTCAACATGACTGAAGCTGTAATGACATTGGTTCTTCCAGATTCTATAAAGATTGAATATGATCTGACTTGTGCAATTTGCTTGGTAAGATGCTGTTAGTATGCTAAAGTAGAAAAGGAACATTTTATGTATCAGTATCACTTATCCATGTTTTGATTTTGATATCACAGGATATTGTTTTCAATCCATATGCTTTGGGTTGTGGTCATCTTTTTTGCAAGTCATGTGCTTGCTCAGCTGCCTCTGTGATGATTTTCCAAGGCCTTAAAGCTGCAAATCCAGACTCAAAGTGTCCCATATGCAGAGAGGTACTCTGCTTTTTTGCTTCGAAGACTTGTTGATATTAAGTCTCTCTTGACTTTGCTTTCATAAACAATGAAAACTGAAAAAAGAAACAGAAAGCAGTGATGGTAAGATATTATAGAGGGAGATTTCAAAAGCAATTGTGCAGCTTGACAGAAACACCAGAAAATTTTTCCGTTACTTAAAATTCAAGATTTTTTTTTCCTGTTGATAGATTATAATCTTTCGTCTTTGCTCATCCAGGTTGGGGTATATTCTAAGGCAGTGCACATGTTAGAACTAGATCTGCTCTTGAAAAGAAGGTAATAACATGTAATTGATAATGTACTTTGTCTTATGTATACAACACCATAATGTAACTTACAAAATTTTTCAGGTGCAAAGAGTACTGGAAAATGAGGTTGACAGCCGAACGAGCTGAGATGTTGAAGCAATCTAAGGTGTACTGGAATTTACAGACTACATATGCAATTGGAATATAGGATCATAAGCTCCAATCGCTGAAAAACATCCAACCCAAGTGCTATTCATCAAGTGAGAATTGCAGGAAACATAAAATATTGATTTCTTCAACTTTGGGTTATGACTGAACTCTGAACCGCCTAAGGGTTTGGTTAGGTCTTCGGCCTTGACCCAAGAACAATATTAATAAAAGAAAAAAAATTTGAGACACATTGCTGCATCTTCAGTCACTGTTGCTTGAAATATTCAGGGGAGCTGGTGACAGATAATCAAAATTTAAATATCAAGGGAGAGTTGGTATTCATGTGGATTCATTCTTGTTGAAAGTTGTAGCGTTTCTAGAAATTATTTATTTTCATATATGACCTTGGAATTTTCCATAATTTTTAAGTTTTCATATGAACTTAAGCCTTGTCAAATGAAACTTGTAATTTTTCTCTATCCCTGTCTCATAACTGTCATCGGTATTGAAATGGCCGCCAATGTAAATTTTTTAGTGGGTAAAATGTTGAGTTTCATACATGTAAAGATGAAACGAATCTATTGCTTACCTGATAATTGTTTATTCTAGGCACGAGAGACTGATTTTTTAAGAAACCAATAGCCATCAGGCAAACACATATATTGCCAAACGTGCTATTGATGATGTGTATACTTGCTAGTCATTTCATTGACAAGTTGCATGCAAGATGAAATAAAATTTTGACAACTTACATTTGAAACAAATAATTGAGGAAGATAGAGATCAAAATGGAATTCGCGCATGCGCATCACTTCATTTTTGTATCTCTTTCTAACAAATTATTAATATGTACTGTTACAAAAAGAGCTTTCAAGTTGGTTTTGTGAGGAAGAGGTTTTGATGAAATGACATTGCTTTTTAGTTTTAAGGTTTGGTCACCTTATATTTTCGAATTCAAGCTCAAAGTATCTCACTTTCTTAGCATACTATCTACAAGTAAAAAAAAAAGAAAAGTTTTGTCTATTAATATATTTTTTGAAAATAAAAAAGTAAAATTTACAGTTAAGATTAATTTATCACCATTCTTTATAGTTTGTAAAACTATCAGGTTATCTTTTTATAAAGTGCTTTTATGGTATAAATCTTTTAAAAAAGAAATTTGAATTATTTTTAATATAATAATTATATATTATAAATAAAAATAACTACATAATATTAGTCATGACGTATATAAATAAAATATTTTTAAATATTTCAGCTACAGCGAGTATAAGAGATTGAGAAAAATCATATTAAAATCGTTAATGTTTAAAACCAAATGTTATTTTCCTTATAAACAAATACCGAATTTTTTTTNTAATGTTTAAAACCAAATGTTGTTTTCCTTATAAACAAATACCGAAATTTTTTTTTGAGTTTATATGATCCCGTACGTATTTAATCAACGGATAAAATCACCTCGAGTCCTAAGCTTTTGCCCACTTGCCCAGCTACCTAGAGAGGGAACCCAGAAACTCTCAAAATTTCTATCTTCATTCCCGGTTTGCCCTTTTGTTGATCAGATATCGGCATGTCCTATTTCTCCTCCTGGTTTTCTCGCTTGCGTTCTTCGTCCAAGTTCTTCTACCACAATTTCCGCACCTCAAATTTCCATAACATCAGAACCCACAAAAATGCACCCGCTACAAATGTTTTCAACTTCGAGAGAACGAAGAAGCCATGGCTGACATGGTCAGGCTCTGTGGTTCCTTTGGCCCTCGCTGTTTATGCTGGATCACTTGCTTTTCAACCCCATTTCAATCTTTCACTCTGTGACGCTCCTAATGCTGATGCTCGGTGAGTTCCCCTTCCCTTCTCCACGGCTCTACCCGTTTCTTGCAACAGATAATACCTCTTTTCATCGCCCAGATTGAATTGGTAGCATCTTCAATATTGTTTATCTAGTGAGAAAATAATTAAGTTCTAATAAATTAACTTAAAATGATTGGTAGCGATGAAGACAGGAGGAATGGAAGTGGAGTAGTGAAAATTATCAATATATCAAGTTGTAATGCAAGCCTAATTCCACTGCTCATTTTTCTCTTTCAAACAATAAGCATGATGCTGTACTCCTATATGTAATTCATCATTTGCTAGCCAGATAATGGAGGATGCAAAACAAATGTCTTAATGATTGTCTTTCAAAATTAACACTGGCAAGCATAAGCTGAATACTATACTACCTGGGTCTTCTGATAGTTATTAGAGCAGTTAATATTTTTATGATTTCAAAAATTTATTCGCACCCCCCTTAATAATCTTGGCATCTAAAAAGGCATACTGATCATGCCGTTAAGCTTGATATTTTCCTGAAAATGCAAGTTTAAACGTGTTGTCTCTAGAAAACAACTATTTATCAATTGTGACGTGGGTTTCCTATTGGAGGTGTCAGCATTGGAGGCAAAGGTAGCACCCAGTTTGAGGTTAAGGGATCTCACCATGAAGTTCCAAAGGAGCTTCTTGAGGAGCTGAAAGCCATCTGTCAGGTACAAAATATCTGTTGGGCTGATTAAATATCATAAGTTTGAAACAAAGAAAAGAAGCGTGGGCTTGAAAATGCTTGGACAGGTCGTACTTAGTGCATCAATTAGTTTTGAGAATTTCTTTTCATTTCTTAGTATTTCTTGTTAAGCTTATTGGCTATTTTTCCATTTGTAATCTTTGGTTCTTGAAGTTTCATATATAGAACGCTGGACATATTCTTAGTCGGTAGTTTTTCTGTTACTTATTTCTACAGGATAACATGACAGTTGATTATGATGAGAGATATATCCATGGAAAACCACAGAACAGCTTTCACAAAGCTGTTAATATCCCTGATGTGATTGTTTATCCAAGGTGAGACAAATTCTGACCTGATGTGGTAATTTCTGTTTATCATTCATATTTCATGTAATGCAGCAGTTTTTAAGCAGGACTTTGGATGTTCTTTAACTTTTTTATAAATTTGTATATATTCTCTTACAATGCTAAAGACACAACAAGAGAAGTTTCCAAAGAATTGGGTTTTAAACAATTGAAAGAGAACAAGCTTAATTTTGAAGGATTTAAATATGTTGATTTTCTTTCTTGATACTCTTATACTAATGTCATTTGCAGATCTGAAGAGGAAGTCTCCAAGATTGTCAAGCTATGTGATGATCATAAGGTTTGAGTTCTTCCAACTCAACTCTCTTTGCTAATCATCTTTTAGCTGCTTGAATTGCCTTTTTGGATTCTTGTGGGATATTTATATTTCTTTACATTTTTCTTGCATTCCTGTCCTATTTACTTAATTTTCCATGTTAATTTTCCCCTTCAATAATTTTCAGTTTTGTGCTTGATCAATTTCATGGTGTGAAATGTAAGTAATGATTATATTCTCAACAAACTGTTATAGTAATTTTTCTTTTATTGTTATTAAACAGGTTCCTATCGTACCTTATGGTGGGGCTACATCAATTGAGGGTCACACCTTATCCCCTAATGGAGGTGTTTGCATTGACATGTCAATAATGAAAGTATGTAAAAATTTATTTTCTATGAGATCTGAATGAGCTTTTGTTTCATCAAATCTAAATATAATTCTTCTTTCAACTTCAAGTGGAGAACTTAGTTATTATATATTTCAGAACAATCAGGCAAATTAAGGTTAGAATAATTGAAATAAAGATGGAATTTTCTTTAGCTGTCATACTTATGTTGCAATACTGACTCAAACTGAAGCAAGTGAAAGCATTGCACGTTGAAGACATGGATGTGATCGTTGAGCCTGGAATTGGATGGATGGAGCTAAATGAGTATTTAGAACCTTATGGTCTATTTTTTCCACTTGATCCAGGTTAGTTAATTATGTCCTTGCAATATAATTACTGATGTATTGCTTCTACTACTTGAAGCACAAAATATGTTATTCCCTGAATGACAAACCTCTTATTTGTTACAAGCAGGTCCTGGTGCCAGCATTGGAGGCATGTGTGCTACACGGTGCTCTGGGTCTTTGGCTGTGAGGTGGTCATTCTATTTTGTTATCTGTGCACTGACATGTATTGCTCAAGAGCATAATGTGCTGGTTTAGGACTAGTCATATACATTATAGTTTCTCTTAACCTGTTATGAATACATACATGCATAGCATGACATTATTATTTAGTCTTTGTAGGATTTGCTCAAAAATGTCTTATTGGTTACTTTTCAAATATATTGACCAAATCTACAGTAATTCTATGCACCTGTCTCCTATTCCAAATAGAATAGCTACCATTTGAATTTTATCTCCTACTTCTGCCCTTGCATAGTTCAAACCCTTGTAATTTTACCCTCTCCACCTTGGATGTTCATATAACATTTGAAGGAACAAAAAAACTCCTTTAAATGCATAACCCTTTCGAGAATGTTGAAGGAGTGGCTTTTAATCTCTTAATACATTGGCATACATGTAACTATTCGGCTGAAAACATGGACAATTTTCAAACCCATCATTAACTTATGATGATTATTGTGAACCACTTGGTCTAGCTGTCTAAAGTAAAACTGTGCTAAAAGCTGTAGGTTTATTTTGGAGGGCAAGAATGACTTTTAATCTCTAAAAATCTGAAGGAACGTTTATTTTTCCTCTGTCAGTACTAACTTACTAATGCTTATGTGGTCAGATATCTGGTAATGAGTGAATTAGCTGTTTAATCAAGCAATCCATATATCATCATACAGTGCTGTCTCTCTCTCTTTCTCTGCTTTAAAGTTTCATTTAACAGTGGCCAATCAACAGTTATTCTCCCTCACTCCTCCATTCCCAAAAGAAAGGGGGAAACACTTATGCTGATTTTTTCTGTTAAAATCATTACAAGATTATCGAATGATCTAACTTCAAAAATATACTTAACATGGCCTGATATTTAGCAGGAACATGAATATGAATAGGGCATTATGGCAAAATTAAATTCATAGCTGATTGCAAATTTCTGCAATAGATGAATGTAGGCTTCAAGCTATTTATAAAAAGAAAAAACATTAGTTTCACTTGAGATTGTTAAACTTGAGGCTATTCTGTCAAACAAAATTTCCAGAGCTTATAAATGAAAACCTTTTTAAGGTCTGGTATGCTATTAGACATAATGATTTTGTTTGGTACATATTAGACATAATGATTCCCCTTACTAATTGTAGGTATGGAACTATGCGTGACAATGTCATCAGTCTCAAGGTTTGTTCATTCCAACTTTTGATCTACAATACATGGATGTGATGATGTATTTATTATGCTGTTTATGTTCCAGGTAGTTCTTGCCAATGGAGATGTTGTCAAGACGGCATCTCGTGCTAGAAAGAGTGCTGCAGGGTTTGTTCTATCGTTTTCTCTTTATTCATAAATGAGTTCACTTCTACTTTCTCCATTCTCCATTCTCCTGCTCTTTCTGAAAATAAGCTGTGTAAGAATGTCTTCTATATATTCTGGTAAAAATTTCCCCATCAATCTTTGTTGAGTTCAAAAATCAAAGAAATGGCTTACCAATGTGAACAGTGCGAACTTCCATTCTAAATCTTGTGCTCTTCTGCGGAGAAAGTTCAGGATGCCATCTTATAGATTTACAAAATCTGACTTAATAAAATGTACTTTTGTTACAAAATATGGGGGAAATCATGCCTATGCTTTTCCAGATAGCTTTAGTGACTGTTAACACTTTTTTGGTTCATTTTACATTCCAATATTTATATTGTGCATTTTGTGTTTTCTCTTATTTTTTTAAAGGGTTATCTCATCTGATTATTGCCATGGTGCATGTTCTATTATGCAGAAAAAGCTTACATGATTTGCATTGATATTTGAATTGCATAACTATGTTAGTTGTTTCATGCTTTTTGAATCAGATATACATCAATCTTGACCTGCTGTTTGTAAAATTATATATCTTAGGTATGATTTGACCCGCTTGATGATTGGTAGTGAAGGAACACTGGGTTTAATAACAGAAGTAACACTGCGTCTTCAGAAAATTCCCCAGCACTCTGTGGTAGATTGATTCTTTCTTTCTTCGGATGTGTTCTTTTCTCTAAATTTGCTCTGATCCATCAAACTATATTCTTGTGACTATCCATCAGATCTATATTCTCTGTGCCCTTGTAATACAATTTTCATCAAACATGCTGTACACATTTATTACTCATTAGAATGTATCTCGTCAATTCTGATCCTGGAGATGAGAAGAGATGGAGAACTTTTACATTGATGTTTTCTTTTATCTTTCTGCTGTATTATTTTATGTTTGNCGGATGTGTTCTTTTCTCTAAATTTACTCTGATCCATCAAACTATATTCTTGTGACTATCCATCAGATTTATATTCTCTGTGCCCTTGTAATACAATTTTCATCAAACATGCTGTACACATTTATTACTCATTAGAATGTATCTCGTCAATTCTGATCCTGGAGATGAGAAGAGATGGAGAGCTTTTACATTGATGTTTTCTTTTATCTTTCTGCTGTATTATTTTATGTTTGCTTTCTGGTGGATAGCTTATCCTCTCTTCATCTTGGACTCTTCCTTTCTTAATAAAATGCTTCTTTTATCCCAAAAAAAAATAAAAAAAAATCTGATCCTGGACATATGTTGATGCAAGTCACAGGCCAGAACCTTCTGACATGCCAATTCTAAGTTGGATGGCAAGATTGCTTGTTTATGGTTTCCACTCAGCGAGTTTCAATTTATGAACAGCAATTCATGATTATCATTGCAGATCACAGTATTTAAATCTTAATGTAAATATCCCGGGGCTTCTTTTAAATATTTTAACATTGGTCCATTTCCTTACCACCTCCTAGCAGTATATTCCTTCTTACCATCAATTTTCATGTATGTGCCTCTATATCTTCTGTGCAATTTTAACATGGCTAGACACAGGATATCCAGCCCTATTAAAATTATAAGTTTAATTTATGCTTCCCACCCTTCACTAAAAAAACGTGTCTAAGAACAAGGGGGTATAGAATCTGATTAATTCAGCCTAATTATGGGAGTCTATTTTATGCCTCAATTTGATTATGTGGGATAAATTACCTGTTGATTTGGCCAATTATGTTGATATGTGGCCTGCATTTCTCAGTTAATATCATCTTGTAGTTGGGACTTCTCATCAAGGGAATATTTTCAGAGAACTTGATTATATGGCGTCTCTTTTCTTCTGAAATTTATTCTGAGTTGTTGTTATACTTGTATATCATCAGTTATATGTAAGCATATGGATGACCTAAATGATTCAGTGCAGGTTGCAATGTGCAATTTCCCTTCTGTGAAGAATGCAGCAGATGTTGCTATTGCCACTATGATGTCTGGTATACAGGTACAACTTTGGCTGCAAATTTTTATCTCTACCTTAATTCCATCATGACTTTTCTTTTAATGCTGATTAGGTTTCAAGAGTAGAGCTATTGGATGAGGTTCAAGTGAGAGCTATCAATATCGCTAATGGGAAGAACTTGCCTGAATGTCCAACTCTTATGTTTGAATTTATAGGAACAGGTAAGAGATGAATCTTTTTGCCTTGTTCTCTTTAATTATTATTCCTTATATTTGTTTTTGTATTACTTACTTGTATGTTGAAATTGGAGATCATCTATCTAAGCTCATAATCAAAATAAATGAAGATGCAGTAGCTTTTATTTTCATTGATACCTGCAATTATTTGAGAGAGAGGAAAGAGGGGGAACAAGAAGAAGAGCAGAAAATAAAGGAAAGAACTTGAGATTATCATATGGATGTCGAGTGAATATCTTCCTTAATCCAAAAAGGTTTCTTATGATGTTTTTCTTTTGTATCCATATGTGCTGATGGTACTTTGCTCCTCATGTATGAAGCATACAAGGATTGAAAAGTGATAATAATGATGGATAAGATGAAAGAATAGAACACTTCAAAAATAAAGAAAAAAAAAGTGGAGGGAAATTTAGTACATTTTACAAATGAGGACAGACAAGGTTTTATGCATTCTCTCATGGTAATTTCATGGTATAGAAGGAGAACTGAAGGAAAATTACATAGAATTTGAAGTTGGTCCTGCTGTATGCTACACTGGCGATTTGTTTGCTGATATCAACCTGCTACACTTAGGCTACATATAAAGTTTAATTTTGGTTAGATTTTATTACCCTGGTAGAAGAATATCACAGATGAAGCAACTAAAGCTGTAAATGACATTCTTGAACTGTATTCCAGAAATCAGAATGCCCTTTTAAGATTGGGTGATCAGTTACAAACCTGGAAGGATTTGCTTTGATCTGTACACACACAAAATGTACACACAGAATGAGAGAAAGAAAGCAAATCTGATTAGATGATCTAGTTTAATGATTGTGTCACAACTAAGGACATAAAAAAAAAAAATCAAAACTACTAACAGAATAATATATATAAGTATTCACATTAATAACAAAGATGGTATTGTTATTTTAAATGAATGCATCAAAATTTCCAAAGTGATAATAATACCTAATTTACTGACATACATTCTTCAGAGGCATATGCACGTGAACAAACACAAATTGTTCAGAGAATTGTCTCTGAGCACAATGGCTCAGATTTTGTATTTGCAGAAGAACCTGAAGCAAAAAAAGAACTTTGGAAGGTAGTTTTTTATTTATTTTCTGTTGTAATGGTTGGCATTCTTCTCTGTCTTGTCTGAGTTTGTGCACTTGTTTGGTAATTGACCTTCTCATTTGCTTAGAAATTTTCTCGTCTTCTGGTGGATTGTTCTGTTTTACATAGTCTTTTACTCTATCAAAGGTACAAAGGAATGTCGATAATATTATTCCAAAAAGTTAGTATCATGGTTTATGGTGGATGAATTTGTTCAGCTGTTCTTTTATTAGAAGTAAATTACTTCTAAAGCCTGCCTGCCTTTATACATTTCAGATCTCTCTATCTCTCTTTCTCTCTCTCTCTCACTCTCTGTGTCTATTTAACTATATCAACCTGTTTCTTATTTACTTGATTTCTGAGTGATTAAAAGAATGGAAGTGTTAGTATGTCTGAATCAGGGTAGAGCCTTTTATCAACAAAAGAAAAGAAAAGAACAATGAATGAGGAAATGACTAAATTTAGAAAAGAAAAGAACAATATGTATTCCGTCAAAAGTTAGATTCTAGTGGCCTCCTCCTAAGCAACTTTCAGCTACCCCATTTTCTTTATCTTTGATTCAGATTTGTCCAATAGGATATGTCATAACTTGTCTGTGACCTCTTTACGGGTCAATTTTCTATTTACGTTTATTATTTATGTCAACATTTTGTTTGCATGCAGGTAAGGAAGGAGGCACTCTGGGCTTGCTTTGCATTGAAACCTGATATGGAGGCAATGATTTCGGTCAGTTATTTATGAAGTATATTGATAGATACCCAGTAGAATGATAGAAAATGACTGAATATTAAGATAGAAATGCAGAAGAAAATGACAGTAGAGTAATGAATACTCCTACCCACAGAGCATAAGCTCCTCAGGAATTCTCCTGCCCAAGCTAAAAGCTGAAACTAAGTCATGCATAACCCCCCGTCTCTCACCCCCCCTCCTAGATAACTAACTTCCCATGCATGATGGACCCAACTCGTGAAACTGAATTGCTATAATTACGTAACCACCAGCCAGCGCAGCTGCCAACTCATCAAGCCATCTCTCCCCTTGCTCTATTCTTATTTCTTCTAGAGTAAACCCTCCAGACTTTAGGCCTAGTACCCATGTCTAACAGCTGATCTCTATCATATATATTTCAATCTCTGATTTGCTGTCTGGGCTTCATATTTAATTACTAGGAAACAATTAAAAAGTTTCATATTCTTTTCAGAGTATATGTTTTGATGACATTTAAATTGAACATATCCATATCTAACTAATTCAATGTGGATTAAGTATTCCATCTGCTTGTTCTTGATCAACAAACAGAATGAGAACTCAGAACATATTTAACAGAATTTTTCTCTTGTAGTAAATGTGCTTCGCTGTCCTCTGAGAACATATGCGGATATGCCATTGCTAGTCCCCCAAGATCAAAAGAATAAAGAAAATGCCTGTAAAGACTTGAGAAAAAAAGCATTTCTGGAAATATTTTTGGTTTCCCTTACATTTATTTGACTATCTTGATGTACTCAGAAAGATCTATTCTGCTTGTCACTCAATACACTTTTTAATACAAGTTCTGGATTTTATAACATAATTTGCCATACATGCCGCACTTTTTCCAAATGAGAAGTGTTCCTAACGTTTTTGATTTGCAATTGTGTCAAGATTTTCTAAGGGCATTTTTCCTTTTATTTTTATCTTAACTTCTGCAGGATGTATGTGTCCCTTTATCTCACCTTGCAGATTTGATTTCAAGGTCTAAAAAGGAGCTGGATGCATCACCACTGGTTTGGTATGTCTGATCAGATAATGGTTTAGATAAATTGTTTTATGATTCACGTTTCTTGATGATGTTAGATGATCGAACAGACTGATGCTCATGATGCATGTGCCTTTTACTGTTATCCTTTTGCCAGCACTGTAATTGCCCATGCTGGTGATGGCAATTTCCACACGGTGATTCTATTTGACCCTACCGATGAAGAACAAAGAAAGGAGGCAGAGAGGCTAAACCAATTTATGGTTCATGCTGCCCTGTCATTGGAAGGTATTATTCATTGGTCTCCCTGAATAATAATAGAAATATGCCTCTGATGTTATATTTTGCACACTATTAAACGGCAAGGATTATCTATTGTATTAGCATGACTTTAGTTTTTTTGTAATTAGTTATCTAAATATTGTTATCTTTGGCCATTCAATATGTTGCTTTTCTCAAAATCCTTCATGGCTTCATTATTACATTGTTAAAGTAGTTACAGTCCTGAAAATTGATTGGTGACCTCCAAACAGGAACTTGTACTGGTGAACATGGAGTTGGCACAGGGAAAATGAAGGTACTACAGCTTCACTAATATAGAGAGTTCTTGTCTACTCAGGATGTTAATTACTCATTCAATTTTCCAGTGCTGCCTTAGCTAACAAATTTTAATATCTTGGACATAGGATGGTGTCTATCACCATCAGTTCAACTCTAGAAAATCTTTCGTGCCTTTGCACTAATCACGCTGGTGGTGGGGCATCAGAAGTATGTAAACTAGGAGGCTAGTTCAGCATACTTTAACTAAACGCATGCAATCCCAGTGCTACATGATTGGGTGACTCGTCAAAACTTAGTTTACATGTGAAAATTGGCAACAGAGGCAATTATGTTATAATGCGTCATGCTTGTTTAATATAGTATTTCATTAACAAATGTGTTATGCCTTATTTTACATTCTTTAAGGGTTTAACTTTTTGGTAATAAAATTCTCTTTCCTGATTTTGCCGTCAAGTATCTTGAAGAAGAACTTGGAGTAGAAGCATTGAGGACAATGAAAAGGATAAAAGCAGTCCTAGATCCCAACAATATCATGAATCCAGGAAAGCTCATTCCTCCCCATGTTTGTTTGTAAGAATATACTCACTCCAAGTACAAGCATGCAATAGAACAACTGTACTCCTGAGAATTACACCTGGCTATGCGTGCATGCTCTCCTGAGAATCAACCATGGTTCATCTTGTCTGTACTCCTGTCCCCGTCCCTTTAAAATATAAAAGTTCTTGTCTACTTTAAAATATAAAAGCGATGCAAACCATCTATTGGATGGGATTATAAAACATTATGAATTATGTTCTCTTTTCCTCCCTCAATTTGATCTCTGTAGTTTTATGTGCTGCTTTCATCTTTTCTCTACGGAGCATGTTGATGAAGAATGTATTTTGGCCTTCATTACTAAGTGAAAAAACACAAGGAATTAAAAGATTAGTGAAGAACTGAAAATTGAGAGAGTATCAATTTTTTTTTTCCCCAAGTACATGAGGAGTGAGGAAATTCACACACATCATAACACAAGGGACTTCTCAAAAATAATTCTTACATAAGGTTTAACATGCCCTTCTATCCTATACTCTGCTTTTCATTCTTGCCCTTCTATTCGTTTTAGTTTAATTTCTAGGAAGAGTATGATAAGTGCCTATGGCTAATTTGACCATCTACGACCACAAGCAGACCATGTTCAGCAACGTTCACTGGACTAGCGGTCATTTTCACCGTCTTTGTTTTCTAATTTCCTTCACTAAATGATAGCCCAATACCAACAAATACAGTGTCACTTTTTTATGATGGTTCATGAACGAGAAGAAACACCGGCTGTAGGAGGTAAGGACAAAAGTGCAGGCATCCGGCGAGCCGCCCCCTGCTTCAACTTGTGATGTGCATGCAATATTACTGTTCCTTTTGTGAGTAAGAAAATGGCGTGTTGACCAATGAATTGGGTGACCCAAGATTTGGGGATGAGACCCTGGGATTTTCTTTGCCTCCTTCTAGGTTCAAAAGGCAAATTTGATGAAGACAAAACAGGATTCAAGATTCCTGAGCGATTTTAAGATTAATTCTTTGCTGACTAAGAATCAACTTGTTTTGCGAATTGACTGGGTATATCTTAAGTAGGTTAGCTTTTACTCGTGTATATCCAATCTGTTAGCAGAAAAATAAGCAACAAAAAAAAAATTTATTGTTTGATTTTAAAATTTAGAGAAAAAATTATTTGGTCCTTTTTATATCTTGTGAATTGTTTAAAATATTATTTAGTGTTATATGATTATTTTGTTTATATATATGATTATTATATTTAAAAATAAATAAAATAACTATATAACATCAAGAGGTATAGATATTTCATATTTCACATGGTATGAAAATAACTAAATTGCAAAATCATTTTGTTTACAACCAAATAGCTTTTTCTTTCAAATTTTGAAAACAAACAATAATTTCCTAAAAGGAAAAGAAAAAATGAAAATGACTTATTTTTGTTGTTATATTCTTGTACAAGATTTCAGTTGAAAAAATTTAATTGAAGCAAAAATAAAAAGTGAAGGAACTTTTTAAAAATAACTTGTACTCAGACTAAATTGATAACACACATAAAAGTCAATGACTAAAACAGAATCTATTTTAGATTAGCAATCTAGTAAGGCAACGGCCTAAAAGGTAGCAAAGAGCACAACAGCATCCGATTCGGATAATTGGGCCATGCAGATTCTCCACTTGATACATACTAAAATTCGTGGCAAAAAAATGATGATGTAGACTATAATTAATTTTTTAAGAAAAAAAAAAGGATTGTTATTATCCCATTTTAGAATTAAAATAAATAATTTTATTAAAAATTTATGAAAAAATGCTTATCAAATAATAATATTATGGTAATTTAATATAAGACATGTGTATCACAATTTCACAATCATATCCTTCCGCGTATGTCCAGTCAGCACATTTAGACTTTGAGTATGTCTAATAAGAGATTTTTGTTACAAGTAACATCAATCAAAAGCGAGCCGTCTGCTTATGGTATTATTATCACATTATTATTATTATTTATTATTTTTGTCAAGAAACACTTTTTTTATTTTTACTGAATACAAAAGTTTAACATCCCACTATGTACAATTTGGTCTTTGCGGAGTGCTTCTTCCTTATTTTTTATCATGAGATAGATAATGTTAAATATTTTTAATTTAAAATATGGGAGAATAAAAATTTAAATTTAAGACTTTAATTTTCTTAAAAAAATAAATTATGTTGTGTATACTTATGTATTTTTTATTTATTTAAAATACTAATTTAATCCATTCAAAACTCTCAAATAAGATTGAAAAAGTTTTCAAAGCTCTCTTCAAAAAAGAAAAAAAAAAAAAAGTTCTCAAAGCTCAAACTCTTTCATGCGCATTCTTAAAAAAAATGAAATTATACCTATTATTATTTTCATGCCACATATTCTTGTGCATTGCATTTGACATAGAAAACGAAAAACCTCATCACATTGTTTTTGATTTAGAATGAATTGTGTGTGCTTCACAGTAAAAGCTACTTTTTTTTTTTTCTGAATCCAAACTTAATTAAAGTCTAAAGAGATCATTAATTACTTGTGCCAACGTAAGCCATGGCAAGCTCGACACGTCAGTGGTGACCTTAATATATATATAATTATAAATTGGTTATATGTACCATCACCAGTCATGAACAGCGCAGCCGGGATAAGGCCATTTTCATGGCTGTTATTGGCAGCACCACTAGCAGTGGCACCATATAAAATGAAACAGACATACATGGATGGGTCCAACTCCATGTTCACACACACCAATCACTACCCATTTTAGTGTGCTACCTAATCTAGTTTCAAATTTCTCTATTGGTACAATTCTCATCCAGCTGATAGCACATTACCGTGGACAAGTTTGTGATAATTTTTTCCTATAAATGACTGAAGCATATCAAGATTCTTCTCATATATTGTTACTAAAAAGAAGAAAAATAAAAAGTAGTTCCTGCTAAAGGCTAATGTACCAAACCCTATTTCTTTTGTATAATTCAATATCGATGACTCTTCTTTTATAATTATGATACTGACTTTAGTGTATATGCATTCCTTTTATTTGATGACGCATTGCACCAAAGCTTTTAGACTTGCATCACCAATAAGGATACTAGAAAAATGATTCTGGTATTTCAAGAATATCTATTATGGCCTTTTTAAATGAGAGTATGGCTCTATTTGAGAAAGAAAATAAGATAATAAAAATTAAAAATAATAAATTTAGACATAATACATAGTTTTGTATAATCTTTAATTGTCAGTTGCTTGTAAATTATTTAAATTCAAAAAGAACCTAGTTGGCTTAGCATACTTGTATTTCAGTAACGTTGTAAAATGATAGAAGAACTTAATATTGTAAACTAAGGCTTACTCGTTACATTGTAACTGCTGTTAAGCAATTTGTTTCAATGAAAATTTTCTTCCTAGCTATCTCAAAAAAGAACTGTAATTCAGAAGCCATTTAGTGTGTAAAAGCTTATATAAAATTTTAAGAAATGAAATCTCTGTGTGTGAAGTATATGGTAATTTAATATCTCTTTACCTAATATAATATTCAGAAATGATTTAAGATTCCTAGCTAAAAAATATGTGCAATACTGATACCCATGTTTGGTAGCACATAAAAATTTAGATATGCGATTATTAGTTTCCTATTCAGAATGAGTGTATCTAAAACATCATATAATTAGAAATTAATTTATATGATTTAAAAATATTATTTACAAATAAGATTTGTAAATCTTATTATATTACACACAAAATGAATTGTAACTCAAGTTAATATATTTTTAAATAAGTTTTATAAAAAAAAATTACAAATTAATTTAATTATTAAAATCTTGAAGTTCCAAACAGGCTGAATGTGTTTAAATATTAAATATTTTTGGATATTTAGAATTATTGTATTTTAAGAAACATAGGATCATGCATTCATTTCCTTGCATCCCCTTTCTCACTAAATATCTATAGCCCGGACATATTCAACATAAATATTCTATCCAGACATTTAAAACATCCAAATATATTAAACACATTTATATAATTAACTCCTATAATTTTCAATCGTTTAAATTAATTAAAAATTTATTAGGCAGTACCAAAACCACCAAGCTAAGGCTGGTATATTCCAACAAAAAAAAATGATTAATCAATAGCCATGGACAAGCTGGTGATCATGTTTTCCTATAAAAGCCTGAAGCATACCAAGATACCGCTCATATATTGTTACTAAAAAGAAGAAAAATAAAAAGTGTTTCCTGCTAAAGGCTGATGTACGAAGCTCTATTTCTTTTGTATAGTTCAATATTATATTGATGACTCCTCTTTATAATTATGATACTGACTTTAGTGTATATGCATTCCTTTTATTTGATGACGCATTGCACCAAAGCTTTTAGACTTGCATCATTTAATTGGTTGAAAAGAAAAATTAAATGCGTTCTGAACAACCAATAAGAATACTAGAAAGATGCTTCTGGTATTTCAAGAATATCTATTATGGCCTTTTTAAATGATATTATGGGTTTGTTTGGGAGTTAAAATTGGAGGGAAATAAAAGGAAAGAAAATGAGTAAATGTGTCCATCCCCTTGTTTAGGAGTTCAAGATTAAAAAAGGAAAGGAAACCAAAGAGTAATCTCAAACCCTTGCATTTCTTTTTTGTTTCACTTTTGTGTTCCCCTAATTTGGAGAATTTTGGAGAGAAAAAAGAGTAGTTTACTATTATACATTTATTTATTTCTTCAAATACTATTTAGATAACATTATTAAATCTTATATTAAATATATTCACTTTATAAATAAAGAATAAATTTGTAAAATTATAAATTTTTATTTCTTTCATTTCATTTCCTATCATTTTGCTTATTTTAATCATTCAAACAAAGGAGAGGAAAACCCATCATCTTTCCTTCCCTTCCTTTCTCTCCTTTTCCTCTCCTCTTCTCTCTTCTCCCCTCCAAAAAAACTCCCAGACAGACCCTATGGCTCTATTTGAGAAACAAATGAAGAGATAAATAAGATAAGATAATATAAATTTTCAAATAAATTTAAGCATAATACATATTTTTATACAATGTTGTTGGGTATATTTAACCCATATTTTTTAATTTTTTATATAAGAATGCATAAGATTTTATGTATGTGATTATATATATATATATATTAGGTTTTTAATTTATTTATTGTTATATGCAATAATTATAGTAGAAAGGATTTGAACTAAAAAAAGAAATGAGGAGAGAAACTTTATGATTGGGAGTACGTTATATATAACTAAAGCTCTTTTCTTATTTAGAATGAGTTTAAATATCAAATATTTTTGGTTATCTTGAATTATTGTATTTTAACATAGGACATGATGCATTCATTCATTTTGTTGCATTCCCTTTCTCACTAAATATAGTGTCTGACATATTCAACATAAATATTCTATGCAGACATTTAAAACATCCAAATATAAATATATATTTTTTTGTCCAAATATATCAAACACATTTCCATTAGCTCCTAAATTTCCAATCGTCTAAACAAATTAAAAATGTATTAGCAGTACCACAGGTCCACAACCACTCCAAGCAATCTAAGGCTGGCATTCAGAGAATATGATTAACCAATAGCAATATATCAAACCAATTATAAAAAAGATAAACCTATAGCGACGGATGAATGTGGCTCCACATTTAATAATCGATATACTAAAATTACAGAATCATCCTCAATATTCCAGGACTACCCCCTCCTCGCATCTCCTCCTCTATTTATATCTTTATTGGTAGCGCTTCCCCACACACCCACACCCATCTTTGTTCAAAAACAGAGAAAAACATAGCACTACACAATTATGGGTTCCCTTACCCACATAGTAGAAGATTGCATGGGTTACCTTCAACTCTATAGCGACGGCTCCGTTTTCAGGTCCAATGACATAGAATTCAAAGTTTCCGCTATTGAAGATGAATCTGTGCTCTTCAAAGATTGCCTCTTTGACAAAAGATTCAATCTTTATCTTCGTCTGTACAAACCCACAAAATCTAGTGCCAAAAAATTACCTGTGGTAATGTTCTTTCATGGTGGAGGATTCTGTTTCGGTTCATGTTCCTGGCCCCACATTCACAATTGCTGTGTTCGCCTTGCTTCGGGGCTCGAAGCGGTGGTGGTGGCACCGGATTATAGGCTGGCACCGGAGCACAGGCTGCCGGCAGCGGTGGATGATGCGGTGGAGGCAGTGAGGTGGTTGCAGAGACAGTGTTTGAGTTTGAGTAAGGAAGGTCACGATGGTGGGGATGCATGGTTGAATGGTGCCGTTGACTTTGACCGTGTGTTCATAGTGGGTGATTCGTCTGGCGGGAACATTGCGCACCATTTGGTGGTTCGGCTTGGACCCGGATCACGTGAGATGGATCCGGTTCGGGTACGAGGTTACATTCTAATGGCGCCGTTTTTCGGTGGTGAGGCTAGAACCAAGTCCGAGGAGGGTCCTCAAGAAGAAATGTTGAGCCTAGACTTACTCGACAGGTAATTAAAAATAATGATAATTACTATATTATTAAATTAATATACAATTAAGGGCTCTTTTTGGTGTATGCTTTTCAGTTAGTTATCTTTAAAGGAAAACAAGTTTTAAAACTGATTCCAAGTGGGTAACTTAAGTCTCTGAAGGTGGTGCCACTTCAATTTGGTCGCTATCATGAGAATAACTGTGAATATAGTTAAACCCACTGAATTCATTAGCCACCACATTCACTTTGCTTCAATTTAGCCTTATTATATATATATATGTGGTATTGGTAATGATACGGACAATGAACAAGAGGCACAACAAAAATTTGAATGCGCTCATCTTAGAATAATTAAGTTCCATCTAGCTCTTTTCTTATAAAATATTTCTATTTATTTCCCAAAGTATATTTAGTAAGATCAACGATCATGTAATGCAACAATTTCTTATAAGAACTACCACAACTTTGTTGAGGTGATTTTCATAAGCAAGTTTTACGAGTTTCTTCTTCTTTGCAAAATTTTATTTTGTTTATGTTTAGGTATAAGACATCTAAGCATGAAACATATAAAAGTTTAAAACTTTTATGCTTTAGGTATAAGACATCAAAGCATGAGACATATAAAAGTTTAGAACTTGGTAAAAATTACTTAAGACTCTGAAAAATTAGATTATACTTTTTGTTTAGAATATATAAATAGATAGTATTTCTAGTATAGTATAGGTAGAGATGTTAAATTCTTAAAATTATTTTCATATTAAGATATATACAAACATATATTTATATCAAAAACCTTGATAATTTTGTGACAACGAGTTTTCTTTATTACTATCATTTTGAAAGCTGACAGGTCAACCTATCCTATGTATAATGTGTATAAAAAATATATATATAATAATTTAGGTTTTTGAACGTGAGCAAATCAAATTCGCTATCATGATTTTTTTTTGTTTTTTTTTAGCCATGAATTCGCTATCATGGTTAGAAACGCTATAAAATTCATACATGTAGATCCTACGAAATTAAAGTAATGGAAGACTTGGCTAGTCCCTTTTGGACATCTTTATGTCACTTCACCGTGTACACGCGGATTGTGGAGACTATAGAAACGTTATTGTCATAAACTTTTTTACTTGTTTAATTTATTATTTTTCAATTTTGGCTTTTCATTGATTTCAAACTCGATTGCTTGCGTAATTATTTTCCAATTTCAGTGGATCTGTCACACACAAATTTCCCATTTCAATTATACATAACAAATCAAGAAGATCTATCATCATTCATCACATATGGTAATTAGTGGCAAACTTGAAATTTATAGATGCTTTTTGTGTGTCAAATCCTCATCCACGTGTACTTTGCTACTCTCAAAATAATTAAAGTAGTGAAGATGTCTTAGCATATGGAATATCCTAAATAACACAGCAAAGTGGTAATTAAGTGGCATATCTACAAAGAAGAAATATTCAAAATAAAGATAGTGGCATAAAAAAATAATTGAATCTTCTATCAACCCTCGTAAGATTCAATTCTCTTATCATCCTTAAAGAACAAAATCATTTAAAACCTTTGATACCAGACTTTTTTAATTAGAGGATACACCTAATCCAATAGTTTAATTAATACAATCTTCCTATATGTTCCAAATCATTATTTTATGCCGTGCCTTATCCAATTAATACACTAGACAAAAGATAAAGTCCACTATCATTTATGATCAAATTTGGTTGTGACTTGTGATATTGATATAACTCATTTATTCTAGTGCATTACGTGTTAGTTGGCACTTTCATTTCATGTCTACCCTCACAAGGTACTACTATTCAGTGTTTAAAAATGTAATAGTGCTCTTCATTTAATTTCAAACAGATTTTGGAGATTGTCAATGCCTATTGGAGAGAGCAGAGATCATCCCTTGGTAAACCCATTCGGACCTAACAGCCCAAGTCTTGGTGAAGTGAAACTTGATCCCATTTTGGTGATAGTGGGAGGCAATGAATTGTTAAAGGATAGAGCAGAAGACTATGCAAGAAGGCTACAAGAACTGAAGAAGAATATTCAATACGTTCAGTTTGAAGGGAGGGAACATGGCTTTTTCACTCATCATCCTTACTCAGAAGTTGCACAAGATGTCTTGCAAATTCTTAAGGAATTCATGCTTAAAAATTCTAGTTAGAAGAGAGCTTATTGTATTATAGTGATGTAAACTTAATGCATAAGTTTGAGCCCTTTTTTTCTTTTTGGTTATGGGTATTATAGGAATTAATGAATTACCTTTCTTGGTAGTTTGTGGGTAGAATAATGTAGCTGTAAACTTGTGTTGGTTTCAAGTGAACAAACCTTATATGGTAGAGTCTGAGTTGCTGTTTAACATTACCCTTAATTTTCTTGCTTATATATATGTCATTGTCATTACAAGTGGGGTATTGAAAGATGCAATATATATGTGAAATCAATATCTTGTCTTTTTCATAAATGGCAACATTTTAAAAGGCGCATGCCTAATTTATGCTTGAATCGATCGGGTCCACTGATATATAATTGAAGGCAGCACATGCAAATTATCTTCAAACCAGTATGTCATATATATGGATCAAATTTTAACTTGGCCTTGAGATCAATTAGATCACGATTATAATGATTAATCGAACTTATTCAATTGCCCAACCATTTTTCTTCACACTGACAAGACTGTTATCTATGTGTTGATTGATAGACTCTAGAAAACATGTGCTACACACTCTCCCCTATATTTCTCATCAGTTCTCTCACCTAAGAGCACATGAAAGTTCTTTCTTTCAAAAAAAAAAAAAAATTAATGGAAAAGTTCACAACAAATGAAAATTTAATTATGTGAAACTTTCTTAAAACTCGTAAGCAATACATGACCAACTAAATTACTAACCTCGATCGTTTAAAGAATCAACAAAATTTTGAAAACATAATGTTTGTATTAGGTTAATTTGGATAAGAGAGTATTATGTGTCCGTTACTGTATTTTACCATTTTCAGCAGTTAATTAATTTAACGAGTACGGTTTTATAACATTGATAATNATGACCAACTAAATTACTAACCTCGATCGTTTAAAGAATCAACAAAATTTTCAAAACATAATGTTTGTATTAGGTTAATTTGGATAGGAGAGTATTATGTGTCCGTTACTGTATTTTACCATTTTCAGCAGTTAATTAATTTAAAGAGTACGGTTTTATAACATTGATAATATAGAATACTTAAAGTCAAGTAAAAAGCAGGATAACTTATCTTTTCTTATCAAACACTTAATTATAGCCATACCAAAGATTAAAAGAAGAAGTGGGGTTATGAGTGACGAGCATAGTGATTAAATTATGGGAATCTTCTAGCTAGGCCATTAATTAATCTATTGTTAATCACACAATTTGTGGTGCATTTAGTGCAAAAAGATGACGAAGAACACCAATAACTTCAGTTTATGCCTTTTATAGTTTCTTCCTTTTCTCAATCCTGTCTTTCTTCTCTGTTCGAACAATGTGATGAGATTTAGATTATATGAGGATGGAATGAATGACTTGCTTTTATAAGGATTATTAAATATTTTTATCTTAATTGTCTTTCTGATCTCTTTCAAGTGGATTGTATTTGGTAATAAAGAAGGATATATATCTTTAAACTTTTAAGTCTTATCAAATATACTATTTTTAATGGCTTGAAACTTCAGGCTGAAATCATTACTTCATCAGTTAGGCTATAAATCATTAATTATTTTTCAAGGATAACATTGATTAAATATACACTTAATTAATATTCAACTAGACAACATGATGACACAATAGTTGGAAGTTGTTTGATTTAAATACTACTTTCTTAAAAGTAATGTTTCTAGAAACATAAATATGGGAGTTAAATGTATAGATAAATAAATTTTTTGTGTTAATAAAATAAATTCTAGTTAGATAGGAAGATATTGATAGCCTAGGGTTGACGCCAATGGTAGTAGTACTTGTGGTAGTCATGCCAACAATAAGATTAATTAACAATTGTCACAAAATTTGATATTTTCGTGATATGTTTTAATTACTATAATCCTCTAAAAATTCACATACCAAACCTCACTTATAACCTATTTAGCAAATTAATAATATAATCCCCTAATTTAAGGAATTTTATATTTAAATTTAATTTATTTCAAGCATGAGTATCTAGCAGCTTCTAATCAATCTGAATCTCAGAGAAACAAATACTTGGCTACAATTAATCATTGACGCAAGATTTCATTCAGATGTTTAATTAATTAAGTGGGTCTTATCTTCATCAGATGAAAGTTGAGTAGATATAATGATAATCTTGGGATGCGAGTTATATAATTGAGCAGTCACTGAATGGATATGGAGGAAATTATTTGACATATATATAATTATTTGAAACTCGTTTACCAAATCACGAAACAGAGAAAAAAAACATCCCCACGTTACGTATACTGACTCTGTCATTCACATAATATATATATGTAGTGTCTTACTTTTGGGTGAATATTAAGAGCATGATCTCAACATCAAGATCCTTTATGAGGGGATTTTGTGGGTCCAAACTAGGATCTTCACTCCGTGACTTGAATCTAGCTAGCTTCCTACCTTCATTTCTGCCCATTAATTAATTAAATTTAATAGGTCATGGTAGGTATGATATATTTATTTAATTAAATTCTATAAAGTTTAGTCCTTATCCCATCTCAAAAAGATAACACTATGTAAGGAGGGAACATCCATATTTTCTGGGTCCAATCTCTGCATTATTAATTTTCTACAAGCCTTCACACATTCAACGAATGTATTTTACACAAATGCACGTTCTCCATTTTTCAAATCCAGAAAGTTGCTTGTGAGGGACAAATATCTGAATGCTCTCCAAGAGCTCTGTTTTTTATCCAAAATAAGAGAGAAGATTATATTTTAGCTTCATTTCTTTATTTGGAATGTTTCAGATTGATTTGGACGCTGGAAAACTCTAGTGGACAAACCCTAATATCCACCAGAATGATGATTAGGTTTTGATTACAAAAGTTTAGACAAGTGTCAGGTTCAGGAAAGATACAGTTTATCAACTTTTTCACTATCCTAGTTTTCTATCATTCAAGAAAATAACACTCTTTAATCCTAATAATCTTTGTTAAAATCATTTCATGGCAGACACTTAAAACNCCCCCCCCCCCCCCCCCCCCCCCAAGGAGTTCAAACTCTCAAAATATACTGAGCTGTCATATTTCGAAATATAATCTATCGTGGGAGTTCAAAGTCTTTTATTTCTTTTGTAATAAAAAATATATAGCACTCAAGACCTGGTAATTTTATCTCCAATTAGGTACGTAGTGGGTGATCACAAAGTTAAGGTGGTCGAGTGTCGAGAACCTTAAGGCATATATTTTTTATCAATAAATTAAAAACCTGGTGTCATGGTGTGTACATTACGTTTTCGTGTATTTAGTTTTTACAACTTTAGAAAAACTCGAAATATATTGTTGTCCCGGATGAATTGCAAGAAAGGACCCTCTTTTTGAATTGTTTATGATGAGATGGGTCATTTCATTAGAGCCTCTCCTAGCCCAATAGTATAGGACACTGGACTCTGGATGCATCTGTGGGCCAATTTTCTGATGATTTCTTTAATATGCTCCAGATTATCTCTTTAGATTCTCACTGATGAGGCTTTCTTTTTTCGGCTAGATTATATCCTCAGTGATAAGGCTAGAACCAAGAAGGGAATACATACCTTGTGGGGTTTNTGTTTATGATGAGATGGGTCATTTCATTAGAGCCTCTCCTAGCCCAATAGTATAGGACACTGGACTCTGGATGCATCTGTGGGCCAATTTTCTGATGATTTCTTTAATATGCTCCAGATTATCTCTTTAGATTCTCAATGATGAGGCTTTCTTTTTTCGGCTAGATTATATCCTCAGTGATAAGGCTAGAACCAAGAAGGGAATGCATATACCTTGTGGGGTTTATACAGAGAGAGAGCTTTTCCGCAATTAGTCCACAGTGAAACCCATCAAAGCCCAAGGCCTATCCTTCTTGCTTATAAAATGGAATTTAAAAACTGGGCTTTTGGGCTTATTTGGCTGAAGATATACCTTGTGGGGTTTATACAGAGAGAGAGCTTTTCCGCAATTAGTCCACAGTGAAACCCATCAAAGCCCAAGGCCTATCCTTCTTACTTATAAAATGGAATTTAAAAACTGGGCTTTTGGGCTTATTTGGCTGAAGAGTTAAAAGCATATCATCATCATATATCATAATACAATTGTAAAAGAGAAAATTGAATTGAATCATCATTCATCTTAGGTTCTCAGCCATGCATCACCATTATTTATACTCACACAGTGATACTTTTGCCAGAGTCTAACACCTAACTTGAACCACTTCTTTGCAATCCCCCTTTAAATATTGTCCCATTGCTCTCTCTCTATGATTCAAAAGGAACAGAACCAAGTTCCTATTTGTAAAAATGTGTTTGCTTTAAAGAAAACTATTTGAATACTTCTTGCTTCATTAAGAGTGATCCTGTTCTTTAGCAGCTTTTGAAACCACCACAAGAATGTGGATGTTGAAGTGTTTTCATGAAAAGAATAAAGTCCAATTCTTCGGTATTGTAATATTAATACAGGACTTTTAGATGCGCAAAAGGACTGTATGTGAATATTGTTTTCTATATAACGTAGCTCCAAAGTTGCGTTATAGTACCTTTCTCCGCATCTCATTTTTCTTTGTAATCCAAGTAAATTGAGTGCTGGACCTAGCAACTTTAGTCCTTTGGAAGAGGCGTTTGGAATTTTTAAGTTAGGATAATGCTCCTCTTAAATGAAAAAGTAAACAATGCCGGACCCTCTCTAAAGCAAAAACCTCAAGTAATGGTGCTATTGACTGAACACCAGAACGAGGTGACATGTGGATGTGGACTCAAATAAATGAAAAACAAAATAGCCATACAAATTAAAACAGAGAAAGAAAAATCAATTGTTGAGGGGGGGAAAGAAAACCAACTCTATGCATTCAAAAGAATTCATTAATTTCTTTGTGAAATATAATGGTGTTATTGACTAAACACCAGAACGAGGTGACATATGGATGGGGACTCAAATAAATGCCATAAAAATTAAAACAGAGAAAGGAAAATCAATTGTCGAGGGGGGGAAAGAAAACCAACTATATACATTCAAAAGAATTCATTAATTTCTTTGTACAGAAAATTTGTATAAATATATGTATTTGCCAAAATATACAAATATTTGTAAAATCCATATGTGATCTTCAACGGATACGGTTGAAATAAGCAAAAGGCTCAGGGTTTACCTTAGGAGCTGCTGGTTTAGACACCTGTGGGGTTCCAAACACATTCCAAAATCGCAAAGTCTCGTCCCCTGCTGCAGAGGCCACAGTACACCCATCTGGACTTTGAGTCATGAAAAGTACCCTAGAGGTGTGACCAGTAAGCTCTGTCATCTTCACCATAGAAGGGTATTTCCAAAGGGTAAGCTGATTTTGTGTAAAACCATGTGAGCTGAGCAACTCACGCTCATTCTTGTTCCACAGCAGAGCACACACTTGCGAGCCTGTGTTAACAGAGTTCAAGCACGCCCCAGTATGAGTGTTCCAGAATTTAATGCACTGGTCACTTCCACCTCCACCAGAAGCTAGCAAATTTCCTTGGAATGGACACCAAGCTAGTGCCTTTACTGCAGCTCTGTGCTCCTCAAGCCTGTGAAGCCACTGGGTTGGGGTATTTGAAGAGGCCGTGGACCTGTCCCATATGTGAATAAGATTATCGTTGCCTCCACTAGCCAATTGCTGCCCTGAGCCAGACCATTTCAGTCCACAGACCTCTTGTTGGTGTCCTCTGTAGGTTTCAATGATGTGAGATCTTACTCTAACATCATTATTAACAATTCTGCCATCCATTCCTCCTGTTGTGAGGATATGATTGTTCCAAGCTAGTGAACCTACTCGAGCTTGGTGGCTGCCACTCAGTATTCTTAGCTGCATTTACAAAATCAAACATAGAAGCATCAGAATGGACAGTTCAATATTTAGAGAATACAAAGAATGATAAATAATGTTATGAAGAATTTTGATATTTACCATCCTACTAGCAGTAGAATCCCATAGCTGGACACTGGAATTGTTCAAACCAATGGCGATATGTTTTCCATCTGGAGCCCAGCTAACACTTGTAACAGGACCATCTTCCTCATCAACAGTGACAAGTTCTGAGGCAGAGCCAACTGAGGCATCCCAAAGGTACACTGTATTTGAAAGGGCAATGGCAACGACGTTGCTGCTACCCCAGTCTAGTAAATTCAAGTAAAAGTCATCTTGGATGTCAGGAGCATCCAATGTTCTCTCAGAAGTCTGAAAATCAATTTCACAAACACTTAGAATGCAATAATACTAGTACATACTACGAATGATTTTTGGCAATTTATATACCTGAGGTATGTATCGTCTGGGTTTGGAGGATTTGCATTGAGGAGGTGGGGAAAGGATATCCTTGGGGATGAGTTCGACCGGTGTTGGTGGCTTGTTCTTGAAAGCTAATATTCGGGTACGGTTCATGTTCAATGCCTCGGCCAGTCGCTTCTGGTAGGCTTCTCGTGATGGGGAGCTCACAGCCGAATTCTCTTTAGCCTTCGTCAGCATGTAATGAGCGAAATCGAAGTCCATGGCTGACCTATTGGGAATGAACCTGTCAAACTATTCACAATAAAATTAAATCAAAAAGAAAAATTCAATCAGAAACTCAGAATTATAAACATTAAACATCTGTTTGGTTGCCAAGAAAGTACACACAAAGACAGGAATTTGCGGAAAACCATAATTCCTTCTCTTTTTGTCAACTACTTTTATAAATCGACAAAAAAAGGGGTGCAAAGAAGAAACCAATTTGCAGTCCCTTATCCAAAAGAGAAGAACGTATTCGACGTAAATCTAAAGATGATGAAAATACTGACTAGTTTATTTATTAATTCGTATCTCAGGCATCTATAAAAATCGCAGGACAGGATAAACTTAAAAGTGGGTGACTAAATTGGTAAGGAATCTTACGTTTTCTTGAGAATTTTTTCTGTGAAGAAATTGTTCTTTGAGAGGCCACCGTGCTTTGACCTTGCTTGAAGAACTCAATGATCCTGCATCCATGATTCGAGAGGGAGAGAGGGAAGAAGAACAAGAAGAATAAACACGCAAACAAACCCTGCAGAACACACGATCAAAAATTGGCAGAAAATTAAATCAAAATACAAGGGAATGAAACAGAGAAATAATTTTAAAAAATTAAAAAATAAGAAATAAGAGAATGGCGGTCTGCTTCTTGATCTCTGCGGCGCCTCAGAAGATTAGGGCTTCGAGATCAATAGAGAGACGTTATTGAGTTGAAGGTCGGCGATCAATTGATTGCTGGGTCTATATTTTCTTTTCTGCGAAGTAATCTGAGAAAGGGTTTCTGGATAAGTAGAAAAGCTTCGCAACGGCTATACTGTTCGCAGATTTTAAAGTAGCCGTTAAGAATTTCATAAGACCGAAATACCCCTCGCTAGTTCCGCCAAAATATAAAGTGTATCTATCCCATGTGCCACCTAACCTTTCAGTGGGCCCACAAAGCCCAACAACGCCGTCTTTTTGGGCCAGGATTTTATGGCTTGAATTTTTGTTTTCGACGCTGTTTTGTCGACTGAATTTTTAATTTAATAAAACTATGATTAGATCACAAATAAAAATAAAAACAAAAACAATTATTAGTAGCCAAAAAAAGGGTCCAAAACTAAAAATTATTATAAATATTTAAAAAAACCTCAAAATTAATGTTTCCCAATAAATTTTTTTGTTTGTAAAGTATTAAATAATTATATATAAACATTTGCGTCAAACATAATTTTAGCAAGTAATTAGAAGATGCGACATAATTTACTCTGTGATGGTCTTTTTTTTTTTTTAGGGACAATAAGTGATGCGACATAATTTTAGCAAGTATTAAATATAATATCAATGCATTATAATCAAGGTTCTATAATGACGATGTAAAAAAAAAAAACTAATTATGGGAATAAATATAATATTACTGTTAAATTATTTCAAATGACAGCTCGAGCTGGTTCTCAGTGGTTAAGTTGGTTAATAGCTCTAGTAGGCATAATAAATTGGATAATGATTTTTTATTGTACTAATAAATTGGATAATCTTAAACTCAAATAAACTTTTTAGTGGTCAAGAAAGTTAATCTAAAAAGATCAAAAGTCAAACTTATCGTCATTCTACTAAATTTAGCGTGGTCAAATTTGCAAAGAATAAACAATTGGTTAATATAGTTAAAGAAGTGTCCAATACACACCTTTGAAATTTTAGTTAGTATAGGCTGTATAGCTATGCAAATTGGCTTATCCTTTTTATCTTTATCTCCTATTCTTTCAATAAATTTAGTAGTTTTGTAAACATCAAAATAATTAATTTTTATAATTAAATAAATATTATAAGTTGGATTTTTAAGGTATTTTAGGGTAAAAAGACATATAAAACTTTGTAAACCAATAATTGTTACAAGGATCAGCCTCTAAATAAAATCACAGTTTAAAGGTTTTCTTATTAGTCTGGTATAAAAGTTTTCCTATTATGATAACACAAATTAATAACGAACAGCATTCATTTACTCGGTGGATTTTCTTTTTTGGGCAATTTTCAACACCGAAGCATATTCAAAATGCAGTTAATTTTTAAAATTTATGAAAAACTACCAGACAATTTCATAATTTTAATCAAAGAAATCAACAAAAACAAAAAAAGGCAAAGCCAAGTGAAAAATTATTTTTAGGAGGGCCAGTTTGTAATTGCACGTCAAGGGGAGAAGAGAATATGCAAAGTAACAAAAAAGGAAAAGGAACATTCTACCATAAAAAAATAAAAATAAATAATAATAATAAATAGATAAGTGAACGCGGTAAAAAGCTGTAAACTCCGTTGAAGCTCGCTCTGCCAGGTCACTAACACGAATGCAGCCTTGAACCAAGATTACTCCTCAACCGTCCATCTCTCTCTCTCTCTCTCTCTCTCTCTCTGGGGAGAGAGCAATCAGCAAATTAGCAGAAACACCATCGCACCTTAACGGAGACAAATAATAAACAAACCCACAAAATTTACCAAACTAACAAAAAGAAATTCTAGGGTTTCCCAATCATCCTTCCCTCTCCCTCTCTTTATTTTTTCATTTTCCTTTCCCTCCCTCCAAACACCCTACCCGCTCTTGTGTTCGTTTCTTCCAAGAAAGCGGGGACCAGTTTTTGAGGTGCTGCCGGTGGTTTTCTTCTGTCTTAATTTGGATCCTAAATTTTCTGGAATTGGACCGCCATTTTCTGCTCTGTACGACCTTTGCCGGCTGCACTTTATTCGTCAACGCGAATTCTTCAAGGTGAATTTTCCTCATTTCCATCTATCTCCGCCTTTCTCATATTATTTTTCGTCTCCTTTTCATGCACAGCTTAAAAATTTCTCAGCTCCGGGGATACATTTGTCTAAAAATGTTTTTGATCTTATTTAGCGGATAGTACTCGATTTATTTTTCTCTGTCGTTGAAGGTCGGCCTTGTAAATTTGTTTAATAATTAGGATTCACGTCATTAATTTTTTCCTTATGGTAGGTTGCATTTGATTGATTTGTCTGAGGGAAGCACTTCCGGGGAGGGAGGGTTGGAATTTTCTAGTAGTAATACGAGTCAAAAGAGAATCTGAGAGCTCCTAGGGATGTGATATTCTGTTCATGATTTGTTAAACCGTGGGTTTTGAATGAAATTGAATTATGGATTCAGTAGCAGTTCCATCAAGCAGCAATGTGGTAAAATGTTGCAACTGCGGGTGTAGTTGCTCGTTGGTAGCTGAATCTTCTGGGACTTGGCTGCGTTCTGTAAAAAGGAAGTATGATGAGTTTGAACGGGACAACCAACTCTCTAGACCTGGATTGGATTTCTTTTCAGTTGCACGGGTCCAAATTGAGAATGAATGTGCATTATTGCGTGAGACAGTTAGCAGTCAACAACAAACTATACAAGATTTATATGCTGAATTGGAGGAGGAGAGAAATGCTTCATCAACAGCTGCAAATGAGGCCATGTCCATGATATTGAGGTTGCAGAGGGAGAAGGCAGAGGTTCAAATGGAAGCACGGCAGTTCAAGCGATTTACAGAGGAGAAGATATCACATGATCAACAGGAGGTTTTAGCATTGGAAGATTTGTTGTATAAGAGAGAACAGACAATCCAGTCACTTACTTGTGAAGTTCAGGCTTATAAGTACAGGATGATGAGTTATGGACTCACTGAAGCCGAGGCAGATGGCCATAACCAGAGTATGGGGGAGTTTGATGCTCTATATGAAATTCCCACCTATGACTACCCTCCTTTAAAATGTAATGTGAATGAGGCTCATGCTGCTGCTGATGCTGAGAATGATGACACGGATATAGAGAAATATGCATTTGGTGAAACCCCTCGTGACCGTTTGAGGAATTTGGAAAATAGAATCTCTCAAATGGAGAGAAGTCCAAGTTACAGTCAGTTGGATGGGGATTTTACAGGAAAAAATATTCTAGAGAAGGTGGTGGTTGGACACTCTCCAAGACGGTCTAGACATTCCAGGAAATATTCCAATGACTCAAGTTCATTTGTTGGGATGGGTAGAGAAACAGGCCCTGAGCTTCTGATGGATTCTCCCAAGCTTAATGGTAGCTTTAGGAAGATGGATTACATCTCACAGTCAGAGGAACATGCCAATTTGAAGAAGGTCGATAATGCATCAGAAGCTGGTGATGATATGAGCGACAGAGTTTATACCATTGACTCTGTCCACAGTGGGGCACCACATAACGGTTTTACAGAGTCCAAAGCTGGAGCTGGTGTTTATGGCAATTATGCAACCACTCCAAGAGACTCATTGAATCATGCTGAGTTTGAAGATCCTGACATAAAGAAGCTTTACATGAGGCTTCACGCACTTGAGGCTGATAGGGAATCAATGAGGCAGGCAATCATTTCAATGCGCACTGATAAAGCACAGCTTGTGTTACTGAAGGAAATAGCTCAACATTTGTGTAAAGAGGTGGCACCACAAAGAAGAATGACAGTGAAGAAGCCATCTGTTATTGGCAGCTTGTCGTTCTTGTCAATTTTTAAGGTAAATTAGAAGAAAAAGTGGTTTCTGGCAGTGGAATGTATCTGTTTCATATCCTGTTCATTTTTATCCAATTTTAAGCTTAAGGTACATTGATTCATTATTCTGCTTGTCATTCTTTGTCCTTTAGTTAAAGGTTTATTGCTGGAGATTTCCAACGAACCAAGTTGCTATTTCAATTTTTTTAAGAGCCTTACAGGCTAATTCATGAAGAATACATGAAAAATTTTAGTTTCTTATTTAACAGCAGAAATTATTCATGATGTCTTTTCCTTTCTCTGTGTAATATATTTGTATTGTTGATCATCCTAAGAAGTTGTTTATATTCATTCATATTTAACATTTAAATGTTGACCACTAATGAGTGCAGAATTTTCTGTTAGCACTTACCCCGTTTCATCTATTTTTGTGTACAGTGGGTGACAGCATTTGTTTTCTGGAGAAAGAAAGCTCGTCGAAGCAAGTAAGTAGACTAATATTTCCTGATAGCTGAAATTTAGGTCACAAGGCCAAGATCGCTAAGATTGGTGATTGCATATTGATAGAGCTCCATAAAAGTATTGGCATTTATTAAATAACAATTTCACTGTGTTGATGTTATTTATACTAATATTTTGCTACTTTTAACCCAGGGGGAAAGAAGTATTTGTTGATGGTATCCTTGATTGACTCATTGATTAGTAATTATCCATAATCTGAATTGCTTGTGACAGCAGGTATGTGTTTGGGCTACCAGCCAACAGTGTGGGCTTGCTAATGCTCTTGGACAAGGGACCCCGCGGAAGGCCATGGAGATGTTTATCAAGCACACAAGTGCGAGAGTAGTTCTCAAATGCCTGCATCAGCTTGCAGTGTAAGCTCATACGTGGGAGCACCAAATGAATTCAATCACACTACTACGATCAGATTTTTTTTTTCTTTTGCCCTAGATATTCTCACTGAAGAAAGTGGTGCTTTGTGCAGTGTTCTTTTATTTCTTTTGTATGAAATTGAATGTATTTGGATGGGTGATTGGTGAAACTTGGATATTATTTGAGCGTGCTTGCTCATATGGCTTGTTGGAGTTGAGCTCGAAGTACGTGTCTTTTGACAGTCCTCTCTTGTACATGACAAATTCTTGTAAGTGTCCTCATTCATTGTGCTGTGCCTGTAGGTGTTTTTTTCCCCCCTTCTCAAGCACACCTAAGGAGCTTTACTTGCACGTTCTATGTAGTTAATGATGTATCATATTTTCCCGATCCTCCTCTTCCCAATTTTTATGGTTTTAATTGATTGTCCTGATTATTGAGTAGAATAGAAATCTTCAACCTTTCTCAGATTCATTTATAATGGGACTTCTCGTTTTACTATAATGTAAATTCCTGTATGCCTATGGGATTGTGTTGGGCAATCGTATCATATAAGAGGAAAGAAACATAAACCGAGGATTGTTGACAAAACGATTTTGCAGCTGCTTTCTCTGACACTGACCCATTCTCGAGTCTTGACCGCGTGAGCAAGATGAAGGCTCGCGGCTTGCTTCACGTTTTCTGATGAATAGCATGTGTGATGTAGCGTCAAAACAGTAAGGAAGATGAGAGGCAAAGAGAAAGGAATTATCCGTCAATTGTGTTACATTGACTTCGAAAAAAAATAAGTGTTACATTGTCGGAATTTTATTAGGGAAAAAAATATTTTTTTATTGGTTGGTGAAGAAAAATATAACAGAGAAGAAATGACAACGTAATTATATTTTGGGGATATAAGGATTGTTGACTTCTTGTCGCAGACTACGAACAATCTGCGTCACGAAACCCAGTTTGGTGTAATTTGGGGGCGAGGGTTTCTGCAGCAACTTTTACGTGATGAGGAAGAAAAGGGAATCATTAGTGGTAAATTGGTGATATATCTTTTGCCTTAAGTCTAATATCTAGAAATTAGAATGGGACTGGAACTAGGAAGGAACTTATTTTTCACTGTTAAACTTTCCATAAATGCCAATTTACGAAAGAGTGAGGAACCTTCTCGAATTTGGAAGATTGCTCACTGGTGCAAATTGTGGTTACTTCAGCTTCTAAGCACTAAGGAAGAAGAGCCCATTGCACTTAGCTCTGGTTGTTATGTGGATCAGTGGATGGAGATTTCTGTAGAAATTGTGAAGTCGAGTAATATACCGAGAAGAATCTTAAGAGATTTGTTTACGTCCATATTCTGAGTTATCTGAAAGAAATTGTACAACTTACTTACCTGTGGTAATTTATTTTCACAAACAGCTATATGATAAGGAAATATATTATACAACAAGTCCTTCTTAGAAAATGTTTTATTTTCTCCTTCGTAATTTTCTAAGTTAATGATGATCCATAAACTTAACCTGATTCTTTCAGACCAAAAAAACACACTTAACCTACTGAATGTGACCAACTTTTAACTGTTTGAGGAAAAAAACAATCTGGGCCATGAAACCCAGTTTGGTTTAACTATATCAGATCACAACTACGATTTTTCGAAGGCGTTTTTAGCTTTCTATTTCGAAACGTTTCATCACAAAAGGAACAGAAACGCGTTTTCCGAATTACCATTGGCGCCGACCCCACAATGTATCTTACACCTTATTTCTTGGGGTTTTGGCACCCTAGACTAGAGTTTCTTGTGCAAACCACAGTGACTTCAACGCTCAAAACCTCTACAATGCTTAGCATCAAGAGATTGTTGTACCAACCCAGAAAGATAAAGAAAAAGAACGTAACCAGACGCAAGTTCAGAACCCAAACTCCTTGTAAAACAAAATTGCCGGTCCAAGAAGACGACGAAGTACTAGAAGATCCTGAAGAAGATGGTTTCAAGCTCAGCTCTGCCTCATCACAAGCCTATGTGGTTCAGCCCTTGGGCAATCTTTATTTCAACCCAGGTTCTACCAACTCCAGAGACACGGGTCTAGGTAATCTTCACACCCTGACGGATGAGCTTGTTCTTGAAATTCTTGGCTTGTTGGGTGATACTGAATTGGGTGTTTTGGCAACTGTGAGCAAGTCTTTTTATGTTTTTGCCAACCATGAACCCCTTTGGAAGAACCTTGTATTGGAAAATTTTAGTGGTGGGTTTCACTACAATGGGTCTTGGAAATCTACTTTTATTAGTGCTAATTACCCTGCATTTAATATTTTAAATAATGCTGTTCAGAATTTGAAAGTAAGAGACTTCTATTCTGATTATCTCTTTCAAAGTTGGCTCTGTGCTAATCTTGAAATGAAACCGGAATGGCTGGAAAGAGATAATATAGCTCGAAAGAAGGGCATTTCAGTTGAAGAATTTTTATTGAATTTTGAGGAGCCTAATAAGCCAGTATTATTGGAAGGTTGTCTTGATGATTGGGTTGCATTGAAAAATTGGGATAGAGATTATTTGCTGCAATTGTGTGGTGATGTTAAGTTTTCGGCTGGGCCAGTAGAGATGAAGCTTGAAGATTATTTTCTGTACTCGGATCAAATGAGAGAAGAGAGACCATTGTATTTGTTTGATCCAAAATTTGCAGAAAAAGTTCCAAAGTTAGGCTCAGAATATGAAGTTCCAGTGTACTTTCGAGAGGACTTGTTTCACGTTCTGGGTAATGAGAGACCTGACTACAGGTGGATTATCATTGGACCAGCTGGATCTGGTTCATCTTTTCATGTTGATCCAAATTCGACTTCAGCTTGGAATGCAGTGATTAAGGGGTCCAAGAAGTGGATATTATTTCCTCCTGATGTGATTCCACCTGGGGTTCACCCTAGCCCCGATGGCACAGAGGTTGCATCTCCTGTTTCAATAATTGAGTGGTTCATGAACTTCTACAGTGCAACAAAAAATTGGAAAAAGAAACCTGTTGAGTGCATCTGTAAAGCTGGGGAGGTTATGTTTGTACCTAATGGATGGTGGCATTTGGTGATCAACCTGGAGGAGTCCATAGCCATTACCCAAAATTATGTTAGCAGGTAAGGTTCTGTGCGTATTGCTTTCTATAGGCTTCAGAAATTTGATCAATTAAGCACTGATTAAGTGAAATTCTATGTAGGTTATTAGTCTTTAGAACTATTTATAAAGCTATGATCCAGTCAAAAGAATAAGTTATCATAACTTTCTAGTGTTGGCGAAGCTCATATTTTGACTTGGTTTTTGCATTGACTTGTCATGTTAGAGGTAGTGATGAAAAGTTCTATATTCTAGTCATTCTATTGATTATCAAGGAGAAAGGTAGTTCTAACTTCTGTTCTTTTTCCTATGTAGTTCTGGGTTGCTTAGACTAGATTACTTAATGCTATTAGCTATCATTTTTAATAGTAAGGTTTGGTAATCTAAGCAACCAAGTGCTTGATAATAGTTGACATATATATCAGTAAAACCTGAAAATCTTGAAGGAAGTGGGTATTTTTATGGAAGAGATGTTCCTTTGAGAAGCATTTTTGGCCAAAGACTGTTTTTTTTTTTTATGGTAAAATATGGATTGGCATCTTGGTGAGTTTGGCACTTTACAGCAATGACCATAGGGTCAAGCAAGAAAAATATATTTGAAATTGTAGTTCAGTTATCAAGGATCAGCAAATGGCTATTGCCTCCCTTGGCTTGTAGTAATATGCATACCTAATCCATCCTTGTTTATGTGGACCTGATTGGGCAATTGCAGGTTGCAGCTTGCATGAGTTGTGCTTTATAATTGTAATTAGCAGAATGCATATCTTGTTCACTATTTCCTGCTTATACTTGTGTTAACAACTTGAAGAGTTATTGAAACTCATGAAAAGAACTCAAATAAATTTAAGCTAATAAATTAATGATATTACATTTGTGTGGTATTTCAAAAAAAATTCCTTTGGCTTTATATTTTGCAAGTTCATTCTGTAATCTCAAATGTTGCAGGAATGAAATTCTTTTTTTTGGTAGAATTCACTGGTGGTCCTTTGTTGCAGGAGAAATTTGTTGAATGTCTTGGATTTTCTTAAAAGGCCAAATGCTGGCACACTGGTATCTGGAACAAGAGATCGAGTGAACTTGTATGAGAAGTTCAAGAATGCTATTGAGGCTTCTTTTCCGGGAACAATTGATGAGGTGTCCCTCCGAGAAGAAGAGAAAAATGCCCAGCAGAGAAAACCAACCTTCTGGGATTCTGTAACAGATTCCAAGGCGGGAGCTTTCAAGTTCTCCTTCTAGAGAAATAAACGAGGAATACAGCAACAACTATTATTGCTTATCCACATTTTTCAGATGGAGTTTTTCACCTTTTTTTAGCTTACATTTTTTGATAGATGATGTATCTCAATTTTGACATTTGATTACTTGTCCATTAATTTTGTATACTATCAATGTGATAATGATCTTCAGTTTTTTAGCTACCTGTTGTTGCACTTACTCAAACGATCAAAACTTGAAAACCCATAGCTGTGCATGGAGGTGTATAATTGGTGGAGGATCTGGATGGCAATAGACATATAACAGAGAGGGAGAGCGCAAATTATTTAATGACTGCAAACTCAAGTCAAATTTCCTGAAAATGTCTAAACATATTCTCACTTAGAAATTGGTATGGACTATGGAGTAACTCCTCAATTTAGAGGCATTTCTGGGTTCCCTTCAGGTGGCCACAGAAGACCGTGTCTTCGAAAAAAATCAGTTAAACTGAACATGCCCCAAAAACAATTAAAGTTTTGAACTTTGAATAGCGTTCTCGTGAGAATGGAAATGGAAACATGAGTTTCAGAGAATGAGTGGTGGAAGTAGCTCAATACTGAAAACGCTGAGGCTAAAGAATCCGAAGCTTGTGCTACTGGAGTCTTGCTCTAATCTTTCCGACCTAAAAATTTTGCATGCTCATATGATAAGAACCCACCTCTTCTTTGACGTCTTTGTAGCCAGTCGTCTTGTAGCTTTCTGCATAGACGCAGCCATAGGAACAAGCTTGCTGAGTTACGCTATCAGGGTCTTCTCCCAAATCCGGAATCCCAATCTCTTTATCTTCAACGCCTTGATCCGTGGATGTTCCGGAAGCGAAAACCCAGCCACTTCATTTAATTATTATATCCAAGCGCAACGCGAAGGTATTATCCCTGATAATATAACATTCCCATTTTTGGTTAAGTCGTGTGCTCAGTTGGAGTCTGCTGCTATGGGTAATCAAGCTCATGGTCAAATTGTTAAGCATGGATTTGAAGACGATGCTTATGTGCAGAACTCTCTTGTTCATATGTATGCCATAATTGGGGACATAAAAGCTGCAAGCTGCATTTTTCAAAGAATTAATCGCTTTGATATGGTCTCCTCGACTTCTATGATTGCGGGTTATAGTAAATGCGGGGATGTTAAAACTGCACGTGAACTGTTTGATAAAATGCCGGAGAAAAATTTGGTGACATGGAGTACAATGATCAGTGGCTATGCGCGGAATAATCATTTTGATAAAGCAGTTCAACTGTTCCAAGTTCTTCAGGAAGAAGGAGTGGTGGCAAATGAGACTGTCATGGTAAGTGTGATATCTTCATGTGCTCATTTAGGTGCACTTGAACTGGGGAAGAGAGCCCATGAGTATGTGATAAGAAATAACCTGACCGTTAATCTAATCCTTGGAACTGCTATTGTTGACATGTATGCAAGATGTGGAAATATTGCGAAAGCTATTTGGTTTTTTGAGGAACTCCCAGAAAAGGATGCCCTTAGTTGGACAGTTTTGATTGCTGGACTAGCCATGCATGGTTATGCAGAGAAAGCACTTCAATATTTTTCAGAAATGGTAAAAACAGGGCTGAAGCCAAGAGACATTACGTTTACAGCAGTATTAACAGCTTGCAGTCATGGAGGACTAGTCGAAAGAGGTTTGGAAATATTTGAAAGCATGAAACGAGACCATGGAATAGAGCCAAGATTGGAGCACTATGGATGTATGGTGGACCTTCTTGGCCGTGCAGGGAAGCTGGCAGAGGCAGAGAAATTTGTTCTTGAAATGCCTGTGAAGCCAAATGCTCCGGTATGGGGAGCATTGCTCGGAGCTTGCCGGATTCACAAGAACGTTCAAGTTGGAGAAAGGGTGGGAAAGATTTTGATCCAGTTGCAACCAGAACATAGTGGTTATTATGTTTTACTCTCAAACATTTATGCACGCACAAACAGGTGGGAGAATGTGACTGTCATGAGACGAATGATGAAGGAAAAAGGAGTTAGAAAGCCACCTGGATATAGTCTCATTGAGATAGATGGAAAAGTTCATGAATTTACAATGGGAGACAAATCACACCCAGAAATAGAGAAGATAGAAAGAATGTGGGAAGAAATACTCCAGAAAATAAGATTAGCGGGATATGTTGGAAATACTGCTGATGCATTGTTTGACATAGATGAAGAGGAAAAGGAAGATGCACTTCACAGGCATAGTGAAAAGCTGGCCATTGCATTTGGAATTATTAAAACTCAAGGCCATACACCAATTCGGATAGTGAAAAACTTGCGGGTCTGTGAAGACTGCCACACAGCCACAAAGCTGATCTCAAATGTTTTCCAAGTAGAATTAATTGTGAGAGATCGAAACCGTTTTCATCATTTTAAAGAAGGCGCCTGTTCTTGTATGGATTACTGGTGAAGAGCTCTATAACCATTTTTTTTTTCTATGCTAAATGCTCATGCTCGGCTATATTCTGGAGACAGGAAAAATTTTATGTTATAGACAAGTTCTTTGGAGTTTGGACTCCATGTTTAAAATTCCAGAGACACCAAAGCTCATAGTCTGCTAACTAAGCCTGTTCTCTTCAATCCTAACTACCAAAGAAAATTAGCCATGATTTCTGAACCATTTCATTTGGTTTCAATGCTTTTATAGTTGGAACTTCCAATGCTTTTTAAAATTCTTAAAATAATGACCGAAGACCAATAAGAAATAAATGTGTCAATTCCCTTATTTAAGAATTTAAGATTAAAAAAGAAAAAAAAAATTAAAAAATAATCTCAAACCCTTGCATTTTCTTTTTACATCACTTATGTGTTTTTTCAATTTGAGGAGTTTGAAAAAAAAAAAATATTTTACTATTATATCTCTATTTATTTTTTCAAATTTTTTTTCAAATATTATTAAATATTATATTAAATATATTTACTTTATAAATAAAAGAAAAATTTATAAAATTATAAATTTTTATTTCTTTCATTTTTTTTTATCTCATTTTAATCATCCAAACAGAAAAGAGAAAAACCCATCCATTTCCCTTCTCTTCCTTTCCTCTCTTCTCCTCTCCTCTTCTCTCCCCTCAAAAAAAAAACTCTCAAACAGAAGCAACAGTTTTATTCTCATAAAAATGAAAACAAATACACAACCGATAAGCGTAATTCCTAACCAATCGCAGATCCATCTTTCCATAGACTCATTCGAATCCCGACAAATATTGAGGGCACGGGAACTTGACAGCAGAAAAAACCCAAATCCCTGCGTATCAACGTGGACTTCACAAATAATTACTGTCATAAGAAGAAAATAGCTTGTGATGACTCAGGCCTAAAGGCAATTATCTGTTCAATTGAAATTGCCCAAGACTTTAAACAGTACCGTTTTTACCCTCAGATCATACCTCAGTAATCCCACATGAAGTATTCAGCATGCCCCGACTACTAGAGTTCACAATTGACATAGAATCATAGTTATTACAAAATTCTTGGTTGGAACATGTTCCTCAAGGTAGATTTTAAGATACAACAAGAAAGAGATTTCTTTTCCTTTTCAGTTTTTTGGGCGGATAGGAAAGGGTGAGAATTGCCATGAATAAATTAATGAGCAATTTGATGAAAATCAGAGCTGCACTGATTAGAGGATGATCAAACAGGTGATAGAGAAGCTGTATAAGAACCATCAGAGTACTTTAGACCTTTTAGTGAAGATGACCATAAGCAAGAGGTCACTGCGGCTTCTGGAATGCCAAATGTATTACTACAATTCTGCATGCTTTCACCTGTTGCAGCTTTAGATTCTGATGTCTCACAAAATGATTTAAAAGCAATATTCAAGCCAATCGAGGTGGGTTCTGTCACAAAACTGTAAGCCACAAAAGAATCGAACGTCATTAAAGTGCCAATATAACAGAATGCATCGCAGAAATTTTTTGAAAAACTAGTATGCATCATAAGTGCGTCGGACTTTTAACATAGATTGGAGTTTATACTGACAACGCTCATGAAATTCTGCTCATTTTTATAAAACTTCCAGTGACTCAAAAGAATTGGCAGATTAACACAGATCATGAAGCTTAACATGGAAGGATAAGCAAAATGCAGTAGGGCTAGGATGTGATGAGGGATTGTAAGGAATTTCGGGCATTCGGGATCATGTAACTGTTATCATTCTGTTTAGGCTTAATTTATGCAACAACATGGATTACCAGGACCCAAAAAATATTCCCAAATTTTCTGCATTCACACAAGGACAAGCCTCATTGCCAGAGACCCACCCAATCTAGCCCACAGGCCATAGCTTCACATTATTGGCTCACTAAAAGCCCCAGACAAACCCGTATCATAAGAGACTGAGCCTGGGTAGACTTGTCTGAAAAACCATGGGTCGTCACCCAATAGTGCTCCTTGATGCTAACAATAGGGTTCCCTGGACTTTCATATATTTCTAAATTCTCCTCCATTAACCTCCAAAATTTGCTTCGTGCTGTAACAAGGTCATAGGAATAGACTAGGCTTAACCTGAAATTCATTTGTTTGGGACATCTATATATGGATCACTAATAGAAACAGGTATTTTGTCTTATCTAAACAAATCAATTCCACAACCATGGGACAAGTAAGACTTTGCACAATACCTTGCCTCAAAGCTTCTCCCTTCTGAGCCCATGAATGCGCACATACCACTAATAATCCACGGTGGAAGAAATGCATCCTTAATTTCAATGCTACAGCAAAGGCCATTTGATGAACCTTCTGCAGATTCACCATCTTTTCCAATAGATCCACCATAAGAAGCAGCAATATGTTCAACTCTTTTCATCTCCATGCATTTAATCTGCCAAGTAATAGCATTTAGATTTGAATCAAATGTTACCTAACAGTCTGACAGCTAGCAAGAGGGGAGGAAAAAAAAAAGTGTATCTTGATTGAGAAGATAAGAATACATGCTCAACGGGTTCAAGGATGATGCTTATTGCCAAACCCCACCCAACCATATGAAACTCTGTATGAGAAGTGCTAATATCGCTTTTTGCTCAAGCAATCTAAGTAACAGAAATGGCATGATCCTTCAATAATTTGAGCAAAACTTAAGGATCTACCACAAATTGTAATAGAGAAAGTTCGGAAATAGAGGAAGGCAAGAATAAAAGAAAAGCAAAATGGAGGTTGACGACTCATACATTAGGAGAAGATAAAGCAGCATTCTGAAATGGCAGAGGAGAACACAAGACAGGTACATCCATACCGGACAGTGAGGTCAAGAAAGATCTGCCGACAATAGAAGTGAATCAGCAACAAGATCAAAAATATGAAAGTAAACATCAAATCAGTCTATCCCAATGACAAAGTGCGTAAAAACTGGAAAGGAAGGTAGTAAGAAAGAAAGTTCATTGTTTGTAAGTTAGTCATATGGTCACCTGTAATTTAGTAAAAGGTCATATAAACCATGCACATTCTTGTTGTCACTGAAAACCAGTAAAGATTCTGGGCTATTATCAACATCAGAGAAGGAATTTAACCGTCGAGTCTGCATTAAATTCTCGTAAAAAGCACCGATCAATTAATAAACTACAACTTATATATGGTGCAGTTAACTGATAGACCTGAATTTTCAGAGAACAAGGCATATGAAAAAGGAACAATCACTTCTACTACAGTAATCCTGAAACAGTATTGGAATATACAAGACAAATGACTGATGAAATTTTTTTTTGTTACTTAATACAGAAATTTTCATAAATCAACATGCTAATACTTAATAAAAGCCAACAGAAAAAAATTGGAACCAGTATAGTCTAACCAACATGATCATCAAGTGATTAGCATGCTATGTCCAAGTCATAGCAGGAAAGTGTATCTCATCGTCATTGCAAGGTATTTTTTTTAAAAACCCTTGGGAAAATATATTGTGCTACAGGAATAGAACATAGATACAAACCTGCCCCAGATTATGCTTCTCTATCTCTGAGAGCTCAACCAGATCTTCAGTAGTGACTTGCTCCACTTTAGAATGGCAAAGAGGCATAGAGAAACTAATATCCTGGTGAACAGGGTATACAGCCAAAAATAAGTTCAGACATCATTACAAAAATAAATATCGAGGGGGAAATGCCAGTATAATAAAAGAAACAATTCATTGACAGAAAAGGAGGCACTAGTAAACAAGCAGCATACGAGGAAACCCCCTCAAGATCAAAAGACAACCAAATGTATTCTAAAATTCTAATGAATCTGACTGCCTCCAGAACGCAGAAATGAAGATTTAACTTTAAGCTTCAAAAACAAAATTATATTAAACAGAGTGAAAATCAAAGTGACATAAAACACAAGCCATTTGCATCATAACATGTAAAACGTGAGTACTTCTTACATGCTCTCTTAACAATGACCTCAAACCTCTGGTTGACTGAGAGATATAAGCATTACATGAGCATTTGGATCTCACAGAGCCATCACCACCAGTGAACATCACCACAAACTGGGAAGTGCAAACTAGAAAATGGAGGGGAAAATATCAATACAAAGTTTACCCCAAATAAATAAATAAAATGCACGAGGGAATTAGAAGGTTCAAATGATAGCAAAATCAAGTATATGCCTTTATAGTAGCACTGGCAAGCTACATCTATCAAAGAAATGTGTATTTTGCATAGATAGTTGATTGTTATGTAAAAACATTTCAAATTGTATTTCATAACGCACTAACATTAATGAAAAATCACCATAACAGGAAAAAAATAAAAATAAAGTGCAGTATAGATAAATTTCTTTCACTACAACTCAAGCTCACAAAACAAAATGATGAGGGTATATATAATTACCATAAAAGATGCCACAGACATTATTTCTAATCATGTAATAGAGGTTCCTGAAAGATTCTTCCCAAGCCACTTGTCGTTTCCTCAAGAACTCCAATTCTACTTGCATAAAAGGGAAAAATGTAACATGAGGAAAGTAGAGGAAGGGAGGGGGCAGGAGAGAGAATTAGAATGGGAGTAGTTAAGAGCTGCTTGACAAACCTCCCTCTGTTGATGAGCTCAACACTGATATGATAGTAGGTGGTAGAACAGATTGAGGATACATCCATGAATGCAATCCTTTGAAGCCCTGGGAATTAGATTTGATCTGTGAATGGCCATTTATATTTTGATTCTTTGGGCTATGTTGGAAGGTGAATTGAGACCTATGAATCCTGAAATTTGGATATCAATATAGCATTCACAGAATGACAATAATGGCCACCTAGGATAGTTGACACAAGCAAAAATTTCAAGTAAACTGTGGAAGACAGGCAAACAAAAATTTAAAATAACTTAGTTAGATTAAGACAAAAAAAGAGGAATTATGTGAGCAATGCATTTACCTTGATCATTCAAAAAAATACACAGCTTCAATTTTTCAAAATTTAAGTGGAAATTGAAATGAAATCCAAGAAAAATACTCACTATACTATGCAAAATGCTTCATAAATGCACTAATTCAACCAACATTACTTCTTATCTAGTCAAATGCCAACTTTTTCTTTCCTTCCTGGAATATGATGAAGATGGACTAAAAACAAAACACGTAATCTGGGCAATAATTTCATATTCATCAAATAATCATGCAACTTAAGCATGGAATGAACACAACCTAACCACATAACTTTTTCTTTCCTTCCTGGAATATGATGAAGATGGACTAACAACAAAACACATAGTCTAGGCAATAAATTCAAATTCACCAAATAATCATGTGACTTAAACATGGAATGAACACAACCTAACAGCATAAGTTTTTCTAAGTTTTAGCTGCATGTGTATCTGTCTAATATTGGCATAAATCCAATTGACTTGGCTTGACATATTTGTCTAATATTTGCATAAACCAATTGACTTGGTATGACAACACTCGCTAAGGGATTCAGCAGACTTGGTGGGAGCATTAAAGTATCTCAAAGTAAAAAACTTAAGTCACTCCAATGCATCCTACGATGTTCAGAGTCAAGATATTAGTCCATCCTATATACTCACCAGTCCACAGAAGAAGAGGTTACCACCCGCATACTGGCTTTTAGAGTAAGATCCAGAGGAGCCTTTTGGCCAGGTAAATGGCACTCAGAGACAAAATTTCCTGGAATGGCTGATTTAGAATCTCCACATCTTTCAGATGAATCAGAAGCTAAACCATAACTGACAGGTGGTTCAACGGCAGCTAGTCCTCTTAATGCTTTATCCTATAAAATTAAGTGATGACCTATTTATGCTATGTAAACTAAAATATAACTAAACACAAAGAGAAAAGGTCTGCAATGTATACCATATCAATAGCAGCCAAGCCAGAAGATCTATCAGCAGCTGATGAAAGCTCAGTAACACTAAGAAACTTCCCTTGGCTGCATTTTTCAATTGTTTGACAAGCTTGAAGTACAGGATCTTTGCTAGCTTCACTTGAAACAACAGAATTCTCCAAGCTGATAACAATTGTGGAATAGAATTAAAACAGTAAAAGATTTACTGTAAGATAAAGAAAATGCATACTGAAACACAAACCATGAAGGTCCTTGCTGTCTCTTGAAAGCCAAATTAGGAAAAACAGATAGATTCTTCACGTTGCTAGTTTGCTCCACAGATGGATTTTCCTGATCAGAGTAACAATGTTATTTATTCAATATCAACCACATTTATTATCAGAGATTTATAATATGACAAAGATGTCAACTGAGCAAATTAAATATGAATCACAAGTAGGGAAAATATAATAACCTTCATGTTTTCTTTTCCAGAGAGAATTCTAAACCTGGACTTTTTGGCAGGAAATACTTCATCCACGCGTGTGTCAGTGTATCTTGGGTTCCTTGACAATCCTGGTCTTTTAATCTCATCATCCACCTCACTGATGTTGCAAACATAAATGAAGCAAGGTCTGTACAAATTTCGAAGCAACAAATTGAAAGAGAGCGGGGAGCACATACTTTATAGAACCACTCATAGGGGATGGAGATTCGTCGGTGAGATCTATAGGATTTTCCCGCTTCAACTGCTCTCCCTGCCAAGCACATACAGATGATATAGACACGATTGAGAGGTTGAGTTGAAGTCCAATGCAATGAAGCACGGTCAAAAGTTCAGAGACTTACCCTCAGTTCTGATGGTGTCTTTCTTTTAACCATTTTGCCACTGTTTAGAGGCCCTGCACCAATTCGATGAGCGCCAGAAGGTAAAGAACTCGGTGCAACAACTTTTGCCATGCGGTAGTTTCGAAGACCAGAATTGCAACCTCTTTACCAATCAATAAACATCCTAGGATCCATTCAAGTGTATATTCAGTAAGCACACAAGTATCCGTAATAGGTTTCAATAAATTATTATGTTGTAGCGGCACAATAACAGATCCTACATGAGTAAAGAAATCCAGTTCATACCGTAATTTATAATAAGAGCAAAGAAACGCAGATTCGTGCCACAGATTTTTCAGTACAATGGAAGCGATTTAGAATCTGATGAAAAATTTATTGGTCAATCTTGTCTTACCACGGTGAATCAGAAATTTTCGGAGAAAAGCATTCAGAAAGATGCCTAGAAAATCCCAAGATGCCCCAATCCAAGATTGGACCAAGTTCACGATGTCGTATCAAATTTGCCCTAAGTGCGAGTTTAGGGCGAACTCCGAGTAGCGCTAGACGGTGGTGGGGCAGACGGCAGAGGGAGCGAGAGGGAGTGAAGTGAAGCAAAGACGAGTTGGGAAAATTGCGGTAAAGTGAAACAATTGCGTTCACATTTTAAACGAAAATTGATTTCCCTCCTGTTTGTGACGCCGTCATAATGGCGTATGACCGTTTGTGCCTCGTAATTTCGAAATTTGGGTTTCGACNAAATTAAAATTCTTCATGCAATAGTTGTAGAATTTTGAATTAATTTTGCTTTTCAGTGTTCCCCTTGGATAGAAAATATAGGAAATTCTTATCAATATACCAAAAAAGAAAAAAAAAATATGCATGTATGTAGTTACATTATTCTTGTCAGAATTTCTAATTTCATTTTTTTTTTGTAGACGTGCTAATAATGACTTTATTGAAAGAACTCACACAAATTTATTTAATAACGACTTGATTAAAATAGGTCACGTTAATTTGTTATTTACACATATGGTGCTTCAAAAGGAAATTGGTTGTATGTGGGGACTAATTCTTGACTGTCATGGTAGTTGGTTAATGGGCTTTTCGCGGAATTAATATGTTTCTATTTATCNTTTTATCTTTTTTTTTGTTAGAGATAAAATATTTATATTATAATATATATTTATATATATTTTTAATAAACTCTCATATAAAAATAAATAAATATTTAAGTCGCCAATAATATTAACAACACCACAACAACTAAAAGCAAGCACACTAGAATTTGATTCAAGGTCTTGTAAATTTTTCAATCTTAAAGATTGAATACATGCCACTTAAACTATTGTTTGATGTCAATTCAATTTTATTTTTATTTTTTTGGTAACTTAGGTATCAAGATATGACTTCAACTTTTGGATGAAGCTAGACCTACCAAACATGGGGCAAGTCATCCCTGCTCTAGGAGTCTTGCTATTGAAGCACCTATAACTATAGCTTTGTGCGATGAAACGCCTTGAGACTCTCATTTTGTTAATGAAATGTCTTGAACACAAAACATTCTTCTTGTGATGAGAAACTTATGACCAATTGATCTACAGCTCAATTGGTAGGTCAGTTTAATTTTATCTCTTGTTTGAAGGGGATTGACAAATAATTATGTATCAAAAGTCAAAACATTATAAAAACTTTGATGTGCCAATTAGTTCAACACTTCAACTAATTATGGATGGTTGCTAAGTTAACTCACTAAAAGTGGGAGGTAGCGCTACATCTCTCATATCACGAGGAAACCACATATTGATTTTTACGTCATTATCAAAATCTCAAAAAATTAAGTCATCAAATATATAAACAGTTGATATAATGTTGATGATTTAGTTTTTTGAAATATTCACAATGACACCAAAATAAATATGTGAGTCCCTCCTGATAAAAGAGATGTAGCACTACCTCCCACTTTTAGTGGGAGGTAGCTTAGCAATCACCCTAATTATTACATTTTCTGTAAGATTTTTTTTTTTTTAATGGATGCAAGAAGTTTTTGATGCATTACCATTATAAAATAGTTTATCATTGAATTAAGTTTCACCGTAAATTAAAAAATTGTTAGAATAATTTTTTACCAATAAATCTTTGTTATTTTGGTGTTGTGGTATTTTTTTATTTAGTGATAATAGATAAAAATTTACATACACTAAATTAAAATTCTTCATGCAATAGTTGTAGAATTTTGAATTAATTTTGCTTTTCAGTGTTCCCCTTGGATAGAAAATATAGGAAATTCTTATCAATATACCAAAAAAGAAAAAAAAAATATGCATGTATGTAGTTACATTATTCTTGTCAGAATTTCTAATTTCATTTTTTTTTTGTAGACGTGCTAATAATGACTTTATTGAAAGAACTCACACAAATTTATTTAATAACGACTTGATTAAAATAGGTCACGTTAATTTGTTATTTACACATATGGTGCTTCAAAAGGAAATTGGTTGTATGTGGGGACTAATTCTTGACTGTCATGGTAGTTGGTTAATGGGCTTTTCGCGGAATTAATATGTTTCTATTTATCATATTTTTTTTTGTTAGAGATAAAATATTTATATTATAATATATATTTATATATATTTTTAATAAACTCTCATATAAAAATAAATAAATATTTAAGTCGCCAATAATATTAACAACACCACAACAACTAAAAGCAAGCACACTAGAATTTGATTCAAGGTCTTGTAAATTTTTCAATCTTAAAGATTGAATACATGCCACTTAAACTATTGTTTGATGTCAATTCAATTTTATTTTTATTTTTTTGGTAACCCAGGTATCAAGATATGACATTAACTTTTGGATGAAGCTAGACTTACCAAACATGGGGCAAGTCATCCCTGCTCCAAAAGTCTTACCATTGAAGCACCTATAACTATAGCTTTGTGCGATAAAGCGCTTTGAGAATGAAATGTCTTGAACACAAAACCTTATTCTTGTGATGAGAGTCTTATGACCAATTGATCTACAGCTCAATTGGTTGTATGTGGGGACTAATTTGTGACGGATAAAACTTAGGTAAAGTTTCATAGGTGCTGATGATGTTGTTCTCCTATTAAAATATTACATGTGTATTAATTTTACAACTCAGCACCACCTCATCTCTCTCTTAATATTTTTCAAAATACCACATTGACCCCAATGCCTAATTTTTCTCTCTTTGTCACCCTTCCCTCCTTCCTGCAACAATGGCTGCCATTGAATTCATAGACTATTTTACAAATTTGCCAGGGTGCAACAATAAACACCAAAACTATTACGAATCCCACATAGCAGTATAAGGCTGAAACCATTTTCACCTGTAATATTGATGAAGGTCATCGCCTACATTTGGTCTAAAAGAAGATAGCTTTCAAAATTTGAATTGGTCTCCTCCATCATGGTCAAAAATAAAATAAAATAAATTGGTCTCCTCCCTTATTTTTTTAATAAAGGAAAAAAGCCGGCTGTCACCGATTCCCTTTTCAAATTCCCTTCTTTATGCATAAGCTAATATGTGTACAAGTTTGACTAAACTGTACCCCAAAATTGTTGGTGTGAAGGATGAACTTGAGCCTAGTTAGAGCCACCGACCTTGCTGTCTTTGGAGATTTCGATTCCGTTTACAGTGACGATGATCTGGTATGGTTTCGATTTTTCCTTGTTAATCATGGTACTACTCCTGCTTACTAACACCGGAGCATGCCAGAAAGGGTACAAGGAATCCAGTCTATAAATTCAATGGCAACCATTGTTGCAGTGGTGGGTAGGAAAGAGAGAGAAATTAGGTGTCGGAGTCAATGTGATATTTTAAAAAATATTAAGAGAGAAATGAGGTAGTGCTGAGTTGTAAAATTAATACACATATAATATTTTAATAGGAGAATAACACCATCAGTACCTATGAAATTTTACCTAAGTTTTGTCCATTCGTAACTGTCATAGAAGCTGGTTAATGGGCTTTTCGCAGAATTAATATGTTTCTATTTATCATCTTTTAGTTTTGTGGTAAGTTGATAATTGACCAATATAAATTAATTGAGAATAGTTTTGTGGTTAGTTGTGCATGATTTATTTTTTTGATAGAAAAAAGCATATCATTTAAGAGAGAGGGAAGTAATAGTATGTAGTATATATACAAATTAATGTCAACAATTTGTGGGCTCAGTGAGTTGATATCAATTAAAAAAAATACAAATTAATTGACCACAAATAACTTAGAATTTATTAATATTATTATTGTTGCTGTTGAAATGAAGGAAAGGTAAAGAGTTTAATTAGGCATAGAGGATTCAATATCTAATATACATTATCCTAATATGGATTCATTTGTTTGTCATGTCTTCAAACTCAGTATAATAATTAAATAAACTTCTGAACTTACCTCGTTTAATAAATAAATCGAATTGATACAAGATGAGAATATTGAATACGGCGCATGAATGAACATGGTTGATTTTTAAATTTCGGAGTTATATATTCCCAAAACATATGAAATTAAAAAGAACATGGTTTTGAATTTGAAGACAAATTAAAAGTCAGACCTCAGAAATGCCAACTCTCAATTTCATTTCCAATGTAACCGAACATTAAAACAGTGAGAAAGATCAGCAGCTACTGCTTGCCCTTTAAACTAGAAAACAATCCAATTAGTTAATTAATATACAGCAAAAAGTGACATGAATAAAAAGGTTATACAAAACCCACGAAATGCATATAATATATATCATAACTTGAAGGTATGGTTCCGCAAAAGGCCTAGACTACAAGGAAGGTTCTTGAATCTTCAATGTTGGAAGAGGCAGCACGGAAGAGCTGAAACTGAAAGAATGAGCAGCAGATGATATTGACATTGATAATGATGATGGTCTATTCCCAGTTAGCTGCTGAACGAGACCCATAAACTGTTCAGGTCTGACATGAATCACCTTGGGAGATCTCAAATATACTATAACTGGATCAGAGCCACCACTTTGATGACGAACCTGCTTCTTCTTCATCTTTCTGGAGTTCTTGCTAACCGTAAGAACTGCAGGCCTGGGACCTTGCAACCCCCTTCTTGCTTCCATGTCCATATCTGCTTCCTACACTAACTATTAATTCTCCAGATACCTGCAGATGCTGATGCTTTTTCTTCCTCCTATTATTTGAAAATTAATATACGAGGACAGGGTGAGGCTTAGACATGTATTTATAGTGTGGTGAGGCACAAGCAAGTTCAATATGTGAATACTGGTGTATTGGGATTGGCTGAGCAAAGACAAATTAAACACTATATGGTCTTCTTTGATTTCGTCTTTCTTTACATAATTTAATAATTTTTGGTGCTTTTTAACTTTAGGATTAAGGTAAAAAATTACAGTCTTTAGTGGACTTTGCCAGCTGCCTTGCCATGGAAATTTCATTTTTTTTTCAAAATTTGGTTGAAAATTTTAAAGTAGAGAGCGTTGCATGAAAGTCTAATAGAGAAAGTCAAGGTCAAAGTCATCTTATTATGAGCCCATTTTTTTTTATTGTAATGGCCGACTAACCACTTAAATTAGTGATTTTTAAGGTTTGAAAGCAACCATTTAAATTGCCTTATCTATTCTTTTGCCTTTCATTTGTTTCTATTGAGTTAGAAATTTTAAGTCTTGGGCTAATTTACATTTGACGTATGGCGTTGCTTTAGAAATTAGAAGGGTCAACATTATTTTTGCATTCATTTGTCATCGTTGACAGCGTCAAATTGGATTTGTTGATTCAATTGACAATTTTTTTTGTCATGCATGGTTTGAGACAACGCATGTTTGGATAGGGAGTGATATGGAAAATCATATTTGAATCCTCTGAAATATGTATATTCTCCTAAAAACAATTGAGATATCAATAAGTTTTTTTTTGTCCATTAAAATATTAGTCTTATTAACGGGTTTCAAACATGGAATTTTATTGATTAAATATCTCATACTTAACCATTAAAGTATTTTCTTAGGAGAGGTTAAACTTTTCTTCATATATCAACAAAATAAAAATACATATATGTTAGTGCATTTTTATTCTCTTTTATTTTGGGAGATGAAATGTGTATTCTACACTTTAAATTATCTAAATCTTGAATAAAAGATGCATAAAACAAATTTATTTTACTAGACATTTAGTTGTAAATATTTAATTATATCTTTCTTAAAATCTCTAAAATTGAATCATTCACCTTTATATTGTTATTGTAATTAACTTGTTTGTTTCCTGTTTATTGTAATTCACTGTAGACAAATGCACTCATTTCTCTTATACTGCAGACAAAAAGATTTTTCTTTTTTCCCTTTGGCCATTCTGTGGAAAAAAATTAAATCCCTATGAAATAATATAATCAGTGATTCCCTTGAATATTTCTTTATCTTACTGACAAGCACAGCATTGGCTTCATGCATTAAATAATTCATGTAGCAAAATCCATTTGGTAACTTATATTTCTTTCATGGCTCATACTAAAATTAGAAAAACAGAAAATTCATTATTTTATCAACCCCCAAGTCAAGATCTATATAATTTGGTCAAAGAGAAAAAAATATTCTCTTATTATCTTGACTAAATAGTGGTCATTATTTATTTATTTATTTTTTTTTCTTGTTGAGGGAGGTCGTTATTTAATTCTTTTTTGCAGTCGTCGTTATTTTATTTTGTACATGACAGCCTACAAATATAACCAAACTGTTTCGCTGGACTTTTGTTTTGCTAGATAGCAGCAATATTTGTACACAAGAATTGTTATTTGACTATATAATCCACAAAAATTATTATTTGACTCTGTGACCAAATAAATATATGTTTTTTTTTTACTAAGAAGCGGTCATTATTTATTTATTTTTGATTATAGTATGGTTTGTTGCGTAATTATGGATTATAACGACGATCTCTGTTTTTTCTTCATGCGCTGATTACACATTACACAACGGCACCACCTGGACATGGCGTCTCCTCCATTTCTGAATAACGAGGACAATATCAGAGCATTTGATCCTTACGTCAACTCCTTCTTCACGACTCAGCTGTTGGCTCCATTTCCCGCACTTTCCTTCGCATTCCTCCATTTTCTTCATGACCTCAAAAATTCTTCCCCCATTTCCACTTATTGACCTTCTTCATCATTTTCTCAGAAATAGCTGTCCTCTTACTCTTCTATTTTTTTTTATGTATATACAGAACAATTCACATTGATTCAATAGATTTTTTTCGAAAGAAAGAAAATTGATTCAATCACTCTACATTTTTTTATATTTGGTATAAAGCTTTTTGCATATTGTTTCCATTTTTTCCTCTTATATTCAGATTTCGTATAAACGAATAACGATTATCCTCTCTGCGAATTCCTTTTCGATAACTGTATAAATTGTTGCATCATTTCCCGAAATTTGGAACCGGTAGTCTGACATTTTGGAGATCTTGGAGTTTGATTGAACGTGAGCATTGTTTATGGTGCAATTTGGATTTCCAGGACCAATGCGGTTTCCTTGGACGAAACCAGAATTAGGGTTTCGTCAAGGTCTCCTTATTTAACGTTAATGGGATCAACGAAGATCAAATTGGGCATTGTTATTGATAAGAGGGAGTGGGAAGGACGTGATATAATTTGATGGGCAATAATTGTGTAGGACCAAACCTTGGTGGGCATGGATTTCTGCAATCTGTAACGGCAGCTGTTTGGAAAACCCGGCCACCGGAAGACAGGCTTCCTCCGCCTAAAAGCACGGCAAATGCAAATGCAGGCCCCGATTCCTCTAAAGGTTTGAGTGCGGCAAAACATTCTGATGCTTCTAAACGCTCTGATGCTCCAAGGCATCAAAGTACACCACCTGAAACGGTGAAGATTAGCAGTGTGGAAGCAAATCATCCGCCGCAACCTGAAAAGCCTGTTAAGCCAGAACCGGGACCTGAAAAGCCCGTTAAGCCGGATGCAACTGCAAATGATCAAGCCTCTAATAATGCTGATGCTGGGAAACCTAAGAAACCTACTCATATTAAAAGGGTATCGAGTGTTGGACTTCAAGTAGAATCGGTGTTAGGAAGGAAAACTGGAAATATTAAGGAAGTTTATAGTTTGGGGCGCAAGCTTGGACAAGGGCAATTTGGGACAACGTTTCTTTGTGTAGAGAAGGCAACTGGAAAAGAGTTCGCTTGTAAATCGATTGCCAAGAGGAAATTGACCACACAAGAGGATGTGGAAGATGTCAGAAGGGAAATTCAGATAATGCATCACTTGGCAGGTCACCCTAATGTGATACAAATAGTTGGTGCTTATGAGGATGCTGTTGCGGTCCATGTTATTATGGAACTTTGTGCTGGTGGGGAGCTTTTTGACAGGATCATACAGAGGGGCCATTACACTGAGAAAAAGGCAGCTGATCTTGCAAGGTTGATAGTTGGTGTTGTTGAGGCCTGCCATTCTTTGGGTGTCATGCATCGGGACTTGAAGCCAGAGAATTTTCTGTTCATCAACCAAGAAGAAGAATCGCCTCTTAAAACAATAGATTTTGGGCTCTCAATGTTCTTTAGACCAGGTATATTCATCATTAGCAAATCCTTACTGTTAATAACCATAATTTAATATTCGAGATGATAGCAATCTTAAGTACAGTATGAAACTAACAACCTTAATCTGACACACTGAGTTACCGGTGTAATTGGGAGTAAGATATATGTTTCTAGTTCTATTAATTGGTAAAATCATTATAGTGGCATCTTCCATTTGTTCATCTTATATGTTTCTAGTTCTATTATTTCTATGCTGCTCTTGGAGTTGGAAATGGATTTGCTATTTTATATAACTAACTAATACTTTGATATAGAATATGTCCTTTGAGTTTTTTGTTTTATCTACTACGAATAAAGACAAGGCAGAGGTACACTTCCGTAGGCATTTGTTGTCATTAACATTAGAAATTGCCCTTTTCATGCTTCAATGTTTGTCTTGATGTTACAGAAGTCGTTCAAAAATTAAAATAAATGAATCCACTATCTCCAGTATACCAATTTTTATTTACCTTTTCAAAATTAATATTCTAAGCTAAGTAAATTCTTCATGTAGTTTATTTAAGTTTTTCATACAGCAAATGATAGTATCTTATTCATGCCTAATTTATCTAAATAAAAAACGAAGAGAATTTTTTTCCCCTTACTTTTTGAGAAGGAGAGTCAACTTCATATTATGTTTAGATACAGCTGGGTGATTGCTCTGCAGACACGCAGATCTGCATTCCGTCATTTCAATAGCTTGTTAATTCAGAAGTTAAAAAATCATGCATGTAATGCAGATTCAGTATATTTTAACGGTGGTGGTTTATAGAGCCTACTTTTCTGGAATTCTGCGGGTAATAGAAAAAAAAAAAAAAAGGTTGATTAACTGACTACATCGATTAGATATCAAACATCCTAATCTGATGTCAGGGTTGGAGAGTGAGCGCATTGGAGGTGTATGGGTCATACAGATAAGAGATCCTGTCATCCTATCTCAAAGATGTAATAAACTGGAGTGTGCTGTGCTGTGTTCAATACTTTGTTTTGTGATAAGGGGTGGGAAAGGGATGGAGAGGAAGTCTATATGCACTCATTGTTCTTTAATAATCCTCTTCCCATCTGAGTGTCCAGTCTACGGTAGATAAGGTGCTTTTGTTCCTGGGTCCTGGCTGTCAAATTTTGTACCATTGACTGCATGTTTATCTATGTTTGAAGACAGCCAGTGTCTTGCTGTTTTATGTGCTTATTCTGAATTGAGCACTTGCTATTTCAGATTGAGAAAAATATTCATCCTTTCAGGTGAAACGTTTACCGACGTGGTTGGGAGCCCATACTATGTGGCCCCTGAAGTTTTGCGGAAGCACTATGGTGCAGAATGCGATGTTTGGAGTGCTGGTGTGATCATTTATATTTTACTGAGTGGAGTTCCCCCGTTTTGGGATGGTGAGAATCCTTTGCTAATTGACTGTTGTCATTTCAATTCCTTACGTGTTGTATTTGATCTGTATATTAGTTCCTGATATCTTTTGTTATGGATCAGAAACTGAACAGGGAATATTTGAGCAAGTTTTGAAAGGAGAACTGGACTTTATCTCTGAACCATGGCCTACTATATCTGAAGGTGCAAAGGATCTTGTTCGAAGAATGCTTTTAAGGGATCCTAAGAAGCGGCTGACAGCACATGAAGTTCTTTGTGAGTATGCATGCATGTCTATATGGTACCATGTGAATTGCAGCTTGGCAAAATTTTTGTTCCTTTTTATCACCATGATCAATTTCATGTAGATAATCTGATTATACAGGATTATCTTGTTTTAATGACCTTAGGACCTAATATTCATAATGCCAGATTATCTTGTTTGTTATTAACTTATAGTTGCACTTATGCTGTTTATCACACATTTTGGAGCCTATGCACAGACACACATACATATATGGTGTGTGTATATATGTACATGTTCTCATATGCTTGTTTCAATTGCAGTTTATTTATTTATTTATTTTTGGTGGTGGGAGGGGGGGGG
>QAOA01007318.1:25891-112550 GCA_003255065.1 Cercis canadensis | reverse complement strand
GGGGGGGGAGTGGGGTGGTGGTGGTGGTGGTTGGGGGTGGAGGTGAAGAGAAAGCATCTTACAAATGTACAATTGCATTAAGTGGAGCTCTTCTTCATGTGCAGGCCACCCTTGGGTTCAGGTTAATGGTGTTGCTCCTGATAAGCCTCTTGATTCTGCTGTCCTATCTCGTTTGAAGCAATTCTCTGCCATGAACAAGCTCAAAAAGATTGCCATCCGAGTGAGTAGCCATCAGCTATTTGAGATTAAAAGTATTACACATCTCACACGGTTAAAAAATTATCAAATATGATTGCTGTATGCGGTTCTCCATGTGTGTGTGTGTGTGGAATAATTTCTTTAGGCACGTATGACAAATCACAACATTACAAAACACAACTTTGTTAATGGTGAAGACACCATGGTATTTTATCGTTGAAATATGCTTTTCTTATAGAATGTCCATTGAAACTATCTCTCAAAAGGAGCATGCTTCTCTAATTGTTATTGTTTATAACATTTGAAATTTGACTGAAGTGTGAGACAGGTTCTATGTTCATCAAATAACAGAGAAGTTCTTAATCCTTGTTGTATAAGTTTAGCTCCACTGCAGCTCTAGGATGTAGTTTTAGCTTGTTTCCTCAGTTGTTTTTCTGTGATGAGTTGATAGTACTTGGCTATTCTTCACTTGATGGACCTAAAATTCACATGAAGTAGCTTGGAGATTCTTCTGATCTCTTGTTAAATATTGTTGTTTGTACTGTATGGTATGACTTGCTGTATTGTCCTTGGGCAGATAATTGCTGAAAATCTGTCTGAGGAGGAAATTGCAGGCCTAAAGGAAATGTTCAAGATGATAGACGCAGATAATAGTGGACAGATCACTCTTGAGGAACTGAAAAGTGGTTTAGAGAGGGTGGGTGCTGATGTAAAGGATTCTGAAATTGATTCATTAATGAAAGCCGTAAGTACTGGCATGCAATTCAGCTTGTTTTTTGCTCCAGCACAGATTAGCTTCCCTTTATTGGGTTTGGTTGAGATAAGTATGATTTTGGTCATAAACCTTCTATTTTAATTATTTAAATAAATGTACCCTCCTTGGACCATCTTTTGCTTGAGATCTTTTTGAAGATGATTGAAGTTGGACCAAAATTGAGAAGAATATCTCAACTTGACTTTTAATTTATTCATAGATTCCCCGCAACCCATCATCCAGTTTGAAATTTGAGTATAGTTGTATGTGGAAAGAGGGTTGGGGTGGCAACAGGCCTGGGATACGGGGGAAAGTTTGCTTGCAGGAACAAGTTTATTGCTTCAAAGATTTTGGAAAGCATCTGAAACATGCAAAGATATACAAAATGTCTGCAGATTAACATGTACTATAGGAGTTGTGGCTGGTTATGGTTTGATTCGTCTGAATACAATTTATAACAGGGTGTGAGTCTTCTTGAAAAACAAGAATGCCTTTCTCTTATCCTCCTATTATGTGTTATGTTGTAAATTGAAGGGGGAGAAAAATTCTCACTCTGTATTTATAATTTGGCTATCATATAGGGAAATTTGTATTCTTGAATGGGAATGTAACTCTTCATCTTGAGTTGTGAGATCAACCAACCTTCACTATTATGCACTGTTGTTTTCAACCAAATGATCTGTGTTTGTGATAATGCTTTTGCTTTTTTCTTTAAAATTCAGGCAGACGTTGATAATAGTGGTACCATAGACTATGGTGAATTCATAGCAGCTATGCTTCATTTAAACAAGATCCAGAAGGAGGATCATCTATATGCAGCCTTCTCCTACTTTGACCAAGATGGGAGTGGATACATTACACGAGATGAGCTCCAACAAGCCTGTGAAAAGTTTGGTCTAGAAGATGTTCACGTAGACGATATAATTCGTGAAGTTGACCGGGATAATGTAATCATTTACATTCCAGTGGCTTGTTACATTTCCTTTTCTCTTTTTTTTTTTTTTTTAATTGCATTCTTTGCGTAATATATTTTGCACTGTTTTCAGGATGGACGAATTGATTACAGTGAGTTTGTTGCAATGATGCAAGACACTGGTTTTGGCAAGGGATTACAAATAGCATGAGAAAAATTGTAGAAGCCTTCAAGCATTAGTGAGCTCTTGGCCATGCCATACGAGGAGTTGAAACTTGATAGATAACTTACAGCTAGTGTCTTCTCTTCCATATGGCCGATTATTATGTAAGTGCATGCTCTTATTCAAATCAGTCGGGCTTCAGGGAGAGGGAGCATGATGGGTCTGATAAATTATAGTGTTTTTCATGTATTCACAAATGAATTCTTTTGTTGAATATATTCAAGGGCAATAGATCAGAGTTTTTTCTTTGACTTGCTATTTGCTACCCTTTTCGGGTAAAATGGATATGGTAGATATAACAAATTTGCAGCATGTGATCAGATGGTTTTATTGTGTGTCTGCACACCGCATCAAACATTTCAGAGCAGTCTTTGAAAAGCAATGTTGATGAACGCGTATTTACGAGATATGAATCCTCTAGGCTCTAGCAGCTGCAGGTCTTATTTCTTTGATGCCGTGCCATTTTGTAACTCAAATTATGTGCACATGCACCGTGTCATATTGTATCAACTCATGTATTCTTGTTTGCATTCAATGTACAGAGCTAAGTTATCTCAACCAGTACCTCTGCTATGCTAACCATGTGTCATTTTTAGGATATACAATGACAATCCCATTACTGTCTCTCTCTCTCTCACAATTATTTTTTTTTGTTTTTATTTGCTAATGATAAATTCCAATGAGTTCGATAAGATGCAATGCTGGGATTTCTTCAAGTCTTGGAATGACCGTCATACTCATAGGCCATCAAAATATAACTGATAGCTGTGGAGTATGATTCATTATTCTAATAAAATGGTGCTTTGTATGTTCACTGTTATTTTCTAGCACGCAAGATTTGTTGTCCCCCCATCTATCTTCACTTTGTCCCTTTCGGTTTTGTATACTTAAAGGTTGGGTTTAGTGGTGAAATAATAAATTTTGTAAAGAATTAATTTGGAATAAATAATTTGAAAATAGATGATATATCTGTGTAATTTTTCAAAAATATAAGAGAGGATAAAGTGATTTATTCTATATATCGTGATTATTAAAAAAAAAAAAAAAAAAGATTAGTGGCCTAATTAACTTGACTGAAAATTCGGCCATAATTGTGAAATTGGCTAGAACTAGTTAGGCGATTCTGATACACCCATCAGTAAATTCTTAAGCAAATGACAAGTTGACTGAAGAAAGTTCACGTTAAAAAGGAAAAGGAGCTTTTCATTTTCATGCAGTAAGCAATGAGCTTGCAAGTAGAACTTCATTTTTTGCCTTTTTCAAAGAAAAATAACTAACCTAGTGTGTCTTTTCTAAGCAATGGTCATGACACTCACCTAACAGAGAGAGACCATCTTATGCCTTTTTCGTATTTTACATTGTATGAGTTTTCTTCACGTATGATCCTTTTAAATTGATGATGTCCTCATTTTCAAAATCTCTTTCTCAACTGGGAAAGTGATAGGAGACAAGTAGCTGTGTCCCGCGGCATTGGCAGCTACCAAACTAGTCTTCTCATCATGTCAATTTCACCAATTTGCCATTAATTTTCTGGACCATATTGCTTATATATATATATATTCATGCCTCGCTTTTCAAATCGACTACTGTGTCTTTTTTCAAATTAGATGGAAATTAACAGGCTGGGTGGATGAGGGCTGTGCTATGCCCTTTTGCTTGATGGCTCCTCCTCTTTTAATCATACGCCACATCATAGCTAGCAGTAGCTTGTGGACACCATGCAGATAAAGTGTCCACGTCTATGTGTATTTTGCTGNCTGTGTCTTTTTTCAAATTAGATGGAAATTAATAGGCTGGGTGGATGAGGGCTGTGCTATGCCCTTTTGCTTGATGGCTCCTCCTCTTTTTATCATACGCCACATCATAGCTAGCAGTAGCTTGTGGACACCATGCAGATAAAGCGTCCACGTCTATGTGTATTTTACTGTTCTCTTATATATGACAACTCAATTAGATAAGATAAATATACAGCTGTTTAATTTTATTTTTTTTAGTTTACATTTAGAAACAATAAGATATAATTAGTTACATTACATGCATCAACAACATATATAATATAGAAAAAGGTAAGTCTCAACTCTCAAATATTGTTATTATATATTACAAGCTTTATTTAATTTCAAACCAATATCATTAATTAATGCAACCATTCTTCATTAAGTTACATGAATATAACATACATTATGCTCCTATATATAATTAACTGTCACCATCATTAATGCAACCATTCTTCATTCCATCATAAATTTAATGAATTGATTAATGTTGTATTACTTTATTCATATATCAAATTTAAGGCACTCTATCAAAAGTTAAATTATTTAGAGCAATCTAGCTAAAAAAATATTTAGTTATAAAGCAATCTAGTTCAATGTTATAATTTGGCATTTTCATAGTAAGTTGGAATTTCTCTTAGCCCAATTTTTCCGAATAATGAGACAGTTGCTAACTAGTTTTTTTTTTTTTTNTTTTTTTTTTTTTTTTGTCTATAACTAGACTAGAATGAGGATCAAACTACTTTCATGATATATTAAATTATTTATTTGTTTTAAAGATATTCTCACTATTAAATCAATTTTTTTTTTTAATGATATCTATTATTGCAAGTGTTTTTCCTTTTTTTCAATTATATAATGGTTGTTGTACCTAATCAACAATTAATTAAAACTATATAATTCTCTTGTCTACTTTTTGGCAGGCCGAACAAAGGAGTCGGAAAGGCGAAAAAGGAAGAAAGAGATTTGAGTAGTGTGGTATCAAAAACGTGATTCTGTGAGGTCCACGTGGAAGCAAAATGAAGGAAGTGCGGCCATTCAGTATACACGTGTCATGCATGTGCGATGGTGGCTTACAACCACTAACGGCGGATCTGAGCTGTCCACAGTTGATTCTGGATGGTACAGGTGGCGTGGGAATGACGGCTCACCTGAGCTGGGCACCATAAAGCATTCTTTGTTTTGTGTTTAACGTAGTTTTTTTCCACATAATGATAACGGTAATCCGTTGAGATAGAGTGAGTGAGTGGACCTAAGGCACTCTCCGACCGTCACGTCCTTGTCACGTGAGTTTCCCTCCCTCGGCGGGCACCGCCCCTTCCCTTGTAGATATCAGAATTGCAGAGGAGAGAGAAAGAGAGAGAGTGAGCAACCTTTGCTTTGATTATATCCTCAATATTCCTGATTGAATAGTATAATTTCTAATTTTAATTAATCTTAGCAATTCTTTGATCAAATTAAATATATTATGTTTACAAGTCATTATGACTAATTAAATGATTACAACAATTCATTATACGCCAAATCAGCATTATTCACAAAAATGTAATTAAAAATAATTATAAAGTAACCAGTTTTGACTCATTATACAAAAATGACATGAAAAATCTTCTTGAAATATGTACTTCTGGTACAATGGAGAAAGCTATTTGCAAGTACAGTGCATTAGATGCCATAGAGGTTGCCATATCCTCATTATATGAAGTTTCAGTTTTTTGTTTGACTCTTTCTCTACATTTTCTGCACAATAATACTCTCATTTAGAATTGCTTGGTTTAGAAGCTGCGTAATATATTCCTTTGAGATTTTGAAATTGACAAAATAATGGTCAAAATCTTAATATAGGAGTTTTTTGCACGAATTTTAATTTTTTTTTTTTATATGTGCACGAATTTAAATTTTGAGGGCTGATCATTGCTTAACTTATGAGTATGTGGAGTGCACTGCACATGATTCAATTGAAATAGTTTCCAGCAATTCACTCTATATTTTAATATTATATGAGCCTTTCTTATTTTTTAAAAAAATAAAAAATGTTTGGGATAATTATAGGCCATAATTGTGAGATTACGCCTCTAATAATCAAGGGATGAAATGGAGAAATGGATTAATACGTGGCGAGTTGTGGTGGACTGAAGCTGACCAACCATCCACCAGCAAAAGACAAACAGCTCCATATCGTCAGGAACCACCAAACATGTTCTTTTGGGGCCGCTTTTTTGTCCAGACGTATCTCTGGACACCTATCCAACGCTCATCCCCACCACTTACCCTCCATTTTCAAAGTACTATCTTACCCCTTTCTCTTAACTCATATTACTTTGTCTCAGTAATTCAATTTCTCTATTTATTGGAGAAAACAGTGCTCAAGATGAAATTCCATTTTTACTAGAAAACTCGACCAGACAGTAGTGATGATGGTAGTTACTATATATCTCCGTTGAAGGATGAATAATGATAATTAATTTTCATTAAATTAATGCTAATATTTTTTATTAAAACTTTGAATTCGAATACAAAATTTATAAATTCTAAAAAAGACTTCAATACTACTTAATTACAAACTATTTAATAAATTAATACTAATATAAATTGATATATATGTAAGTCAAATTTGAGAATTAATTTTCGCCAATTTGTGACAGTAAAAGTAGCTATAAGGATGCATTTCTATGTCATAATCATTATAATTTAGTGGGAATAGCTCACATTGACTAAGAACAAGGACAAATTGTCGTCTACAAAAACAAAGTATACTTGAGAGGCAATTAAACACACAAATAGACAGGGAAGAAATTAGAGGAGAGAGCGTGAATAAGACAATATATTGTTCTTATCAAATCGATCTACACTAAAAAGCTTAAGCAATTTGATTGAAAACTTTTAAGAAATTGACAATGAGACTTTCTATAAAAGAGAAAAATAAAAATCCAGATGTACTTCAAATTAATATCCCAACACCACAAATAATCATTTTAGAAAAGCATCGTGATTACGGATTACCAATCAAATTAATGTGGTGACTGATGAACGTTTGAGAGAAGCCTAGTACTGGTGTGGTACCCAATTGGTACTTGATTTTCCACAAGATACAATTGTTTGTATGTACGTATAACGACAATCTTTGAATTTGTACAGCAACTAAGCTTCGAGGAAATTTCACAAAAGCACCTTGCATAATCAGTACAATTTCACAAGTGAATGAAACTGAATTAAATGATGAAAAGGGATGGGACGATCACAAAGGAAAAGAAGCTGACCGTAATATTTGACAGCTCCTACGTACTATTTGTGAATGATGAGATTCAAAGAACTAGCTAGTTAACAAACACGATGCTCATTGCGAAGGACATCTATTTTGTGTACAAAATTCCAAAACTCTAGCTTCAATTCCCTGTTGTGTAGGTAATCTATTTAGATGAAAGCAAGACCTCAAGCAAGGTGCAAACACATGCATGCATGACCCTCCAATTAACCCAGCAAATAAAACTTGATATTAATTGACTTTTGTCTGCATTAGGGCTACTTGATTAGGCGGCACATCAGCCACTTCGTATAACGTTAAATCTTTATTAATAGCAAAAGTTTGCTTCTTGGCCTCAAGTTCCTACTAGTTGACACTCAGAAGTAGAATTGCATGGAAAACCAGAAAAAAACAATACATTTCAGACACGTGTACGGCACGGATGGTAACACGCTGTATCATTGATGCAAAGTCCGGAATTATATGGGGGGAGTTTATCTCTTAATTTAAGGGGGAGTACAAGGGCAGTTTGGGAACTTCAAATACGGCTCTTAATTGCCCTTTATAAGGGGGGGTGTGTGCTCCACATGGCGAGGTACGTTTATTACTAGCAATAGGCTATAACTAGCTGCTGAGTTAGTTTCTATTCCATTTCCATTAGGTCATCTCCAAAAACAGCTGATCTCTCCTCTGGAGGTCTTCTTCTACCTTTACCAGAAACGGTATGGGTGAATTCAATGATCTTCTCTCACTATTTTATTGCACTGTACTATATAATTCAAGTATCTTTTTCCAAAGTTTATATAATTTGCTTGTTAATTCTTTTACTCTCTTGTAGTACACATTATGATCAATGATTAATCATAATGGTTCTGGGTTATCTTAATTTCTCTCCACCTTTCCCAACTCTTGCTGGTTATCTTTTTCCTTAAAATAAAGAGGACAAAAGCATAGCCATTTCTGTTTCTGGTATGGGATAGCTTCAAGTTCAACTACGTACCATAAAGTGGTTCACCTCTCAAATATAATAGTTTAATGAATGAAATTATCAATATGTAGCTAGTGTATACTAAATCATGATTGCATTAATATGAGTATTAAGGTAAAGATGTAATAACCCTGAAAGCATGCATAATATAAATTGATAAATTAGAAGCATTAATTAATTCATTGTTGTTTCGGTGTAAACATTTTTGTAGTGGTCAGGTGAGAATGGAGAAAGGGAATTCATGTGGGTTGGCTCGAACGAAATCGGATCAGCTGGTGGAGTCGGTGGTGGCAGCTCTAAAGTCACCACCATCAAGTGACTCACTAGTGGTGGAGGGTGGTGGCGGAACCCTATCAAGGAAGTCGAGTAGGCGGTTGATGGCGTCGCCGGGACGCAGCGGAGGTGGCAGAAACACACACATTAGGAAGTCAAGGAGTGCTCAGATGAAGATAGAGTTGGATGAAGTGAGCAGTGGTGCGGCTCTTAGTCGAGCCTCAAGTGCCAGCTTGGGCCTCTCTTTCTCCTTCACTGGCTTCACTTTTCCTCCCGATGAGATTGCCGACTCTAAGCCCTTCAGCGATGATGATATTCGTAAGCTTATCTGTGTCTTTTTTTAAATTTTAATTTTTTGTTAAACTTAAATTTTTTTAATTTTCTATAAACTATTTAAATTTCTCATACATAATATTTTTCTTTTAAAAAATTAACATAAAAAAAAAAAACCACCGGAGCTAAATTCTATTATGTTATTTTAAGGTGGTTCATTTATATATTTTATCATATTTCGGTCACTTTAGTCTCTAAAATAAAGGATGGAGGGTTACAGTTGATATGATAAGACTTATTTTTAATGATACGTGTGTTTAATGGCATATTTTTTAGTCATAGTAATTGATACTATAGATTTTATTTTCGTTAAATATTTTTTGTTTTTTTTTTTGTGCATTGCATTTTTATATAAAAGCAAATGTGGGAAGACTTATTATGGGTTTAGGTAACCGCAAAAGAAGAGAGAGATTGGGATGAGTTTGCTATAGAATTTAGACGTTGATTCTTTTATTTTTATTTTTTTGGTCAAAAAAAGAGTGCCGTGGTGGTGAGGGCAAAAGAGATGGTCAGAATTTGTGAGGGGAAAAAGATTTTAATATGATCCATTCGAATAAGTGTCCGTAAAGGTACGTGTCCGTGACTGAGTTAGAGAACTGACTGTGCAGTGTACATTGTACAATGAATAACAAGGATGGGTTCGAAGCTACTGAACCAACTCCTCCAAATTTATGGCTGGAATGGATAAAAATTAGCGTTTTCTGTCTTTAATTAGGTACAGGCCATAAAAGTAACGAGTGAGTAGTGAAAGCTAGATAATTGGAATTAAATTTCTTTATTTTCCATGAAAGACATTACTAACCTATAATCTGCTGCCACTATTTAAACTTATGTTTTTAATTAATAATTAATATTGCTTTGGGACTTGGATTTGAGTATTTTTTTTGACATGGTTAATGTGGTTTAGATGGTCGAGTGAAAATATTTGAGTAAAGTCATAGGAACCATAAAAGTCACAAGTTCAATGCTAATATAATAGAAATAATGAACAAAAACTATTTTATAATAGAAAAATATTACATACACAAATTTTTATTGGTATGCTAGAGATTACACAACAAAAAATAAATAAAAAGTAGTATATATATATATTATAATTTCATCCAACCTAGTCATAATGAAATTTCACAATTGTGCATTTTTGTTTTTTCAGAAGTTCAATAAAAATAATTGTCAATATGAGGTGACCTAAATATAGATAATGCACTTCAGCAATTTTATGGTTTGTACATAAAAACATTGGGGTAGGAATTAGGATATGTCGCGGTCGAGGCCAACCACCTGAACCCACAAACCCGTGATTAACGGTCTTGTAGTGAGTCTATACACTAGTGGGTTCCGTCAACACAGGGCACACAGCCAGACAGCCTTCTCCATATGCACCACTAGCTTGTACATGGTTAATGGTCCCTTTAGCATAGTAACATTTACTAGTCATACTTATAGCCACTAATAATTAACTGAATGCGACTAAGTCTCCAATAAAGTCGTCGATATTGACTTTGTTTCCATATATCTTAGCTTTTCTATATGTTTAAGACATAAGAGTGACACCTACATATAGAGCATCATCTGATGCGGGAACCCAACATGACACATGTTTTTTACTACGATAATCAAAGACAAATATGTCGTACTTCTGGGTCCTCGTCTATATAATTGAAGTTGCTTCTCCCCCTTTTTTGTGGGAGAGCACATTTTCTCATAGGTTGGGCCCTTCATTAAAATATTGGGTTGACTTTTCTACGGATAACTGGAATTGTCTTCACTTGTTAGGACCGTGTCATGGTCTCATTTTAAGGAATCCAGCTGCGTCAACGAAATGAGACATGATATAATAATATATATGAGATCCTCATGAGGCCAAGCATTCATCCATATTTTGATTTGAAAGTCATTCCTAGATATTTCTCCTGCTAAGCAAACGCTACCACTTGTTTAAGCATACACAAGAAGAATTCCATGCAGTTTTTATTTATATATTAAGCTAATAGCTGGTGATTGCCTGGTATAGCTAGGCTTTTGCGTGAAAGGGCTTCTTTCTCCCTCCTTACATTATATATTATAAAAAGGGTTACCTACCTATGTATATTGCAGCGGAGGATATAGAAGCTGGAACTCGTCATAAACCAAAGTTTCAAACGGAACCCACTTTGCCAATTTTTCTCAAGGTAATCTATATATTCACGTGTCAGAAGTAAGTTACTTTTCTTCTTCTTCTTCTTCTTCTTCTCATTCATTTCCATGCCTGCACCTATACTAGCTCTGATCTGCCGGTGTTAAAAACCTTGAATAGAGCATGAGATTGATGTGGTCATATATGTATTTGGGCAGGCAAGGATGAAGCTTCATTTAACGCTCAACGCGACCAAATAGAACATGGCATTAAAATCCGTCAATAGCATGGTCAGGTTCAGTCTTGTACAAAGTTTCATTTTATGTGACATTAATGTACAAGACTACCCCCTTCTTTCCACTTAACCGAAAAAATGAACCAAAAACAATAGATGCATTTTGAATTGCTTTTGGGTATACAGAACGTCAGAGGAGGTAGCATGCATGTCACATTTCTTATATACTTGAAATAATTATAATATATCCTAGCCTCAGGCTTGAAACCCAGCTTTAGCTATATGCCTATGAATGTACATGGTTTTGCTGAGAAAGAAGGGTATGGACAATTAGGCATGCATGCACAAAAAGGAAAAGCTGTCTTACTGCATTTAGCTTAATTACTTCATCCTCTATGAAACATTGTATTAATTTGATAGCAAAGGGTTAAATTGTTATGGCGGAATATTTATATTGTGCAGTTCACGGATGTGGCCTACAAGCTAGTGATCAAAGGCATGACCACAAGTGAGGAAAAGGAGATCTTGAATGGGATTAGTGGTTGTGTGAATCCAGGAGAAGTTTTGGCATTGATGGGTCCCTCAGGAAGTGGAAAGACTACTCTTTTAAATCTGCTTGGAGGCAGATTAAGAAACCCCAACGTTCGTGGCTCTATTACTTACAATGACCAACCATATTCCAAGTTCCTAAAGAGCAGGTAATTAATTAAATGTATAAACAAATATTTTAGCACTACTCAAACAAATAATCAACAGCTAGCTAGAGCAACTGCAAAATTAAGAAAAAATGATTCCTTTATATATATATATACTTACATGAATAAGCATCATATATATATATGACAGGATAGGATTTGTGACTCAAGATGATGTTCTGTTTCCTCACCTTACTGTGAGAGAAACATTGACGTACGCGGCCCGCTTACGACTGCCAAAGACATTAACAAAGGAGCAAAAAGAAAAACGGGCTTTAGATGTCATCTATGAGCTTGGCTTGGAGAGGTACTTGTTTTCCATCCATGAATTAATTAACACCAACATCTAAAGCATTAATTTACAATCAATTTATATGGGTTGTGATTGTGACACATATTTTAATTTTACTTATTGTAAAAGTCAATCAGTGTAAATTATACGTATGAACACAGGTGCCAAGACACCATGATAGGTGGTTCCTTCGTTCGTGGAGTATCTGGTGGAGAGAGGAAGAGAGTTTGTATTGGCAATGAGATCATAATTAATCCCTCTCTTCTGTTTCTTGACGAACCAACTTCTGGTTTGGATTCTACTACAGCTTTGAGGATAGTTCAGATGCTACAAGACATAGCAGAGGTACTTGTTCTCATTCTTCCCTTCAACATTAATTGTTCTCATCCACCCCTATTTACCCACTTCAACACCTTAGCCAAGGTCATGCCACAGTTGAAAATCCAAGTTCCTATCAAAAACTTTAGAGTAATTAAATGAAAAAAAAAATCTAGACCAGAGATTTTAAAAGAGTCACATAATTGAAAAGGGGAGAGAAGGTAAATTGCTAATTCCATTCATCAAACCTTTTGACAATTAAATAACTATCGACTCTGTTCAGCACATAAGTGCACTGCATAATTGACCATCATGATAGTGACATCCTTCACAACCTCACTTGAAATTCTTGTGGACTTTATCACATTAATAATGCTTGAAAAAAGTGGCATATTTAGTCATCACATGACAAAAACATGCCGGTCCACACTGTCTTTTCTGTCCAATATGATCTTATCTTCACAAGCATATTTAATTATATACTTTTTGTATTAAGCTTGTAAATTTTTCACCATGAAGTCACTAACTTGTTAAATGTATTGCAGGCTGGTAAAACAGTGGTGACGACAATCCACCAACCATCAAGCAGACTGTTTCACAAATTTGATAAGTTGATTCTTCTAGGAAAAGGGAGCTTGCTTTACTTTGGAAAAGCTTCAGAGGCTATGGTTTACTTCCAATCTATAGGGTGTTCACCTCTTATTGCCATGAACCCAGCAGAATTTTTGCTAGACCTTTCAAATGGAAATATCAATGATGTTTCTGTACCATCAGAGTTAGAGGATAAAGTGCAAATGGGTAATGCAGAAACTGAAACACGAAATGGGAAACCATCGCCAGCAGTTGTACATGAGGTAATTAACTTGTTATTCTTTTTTTTTTCTAATTTTATCATGGTAGAAAGGGAATGGAGTGGATAACATTTCTCATCTGATTTTAACAGTATCTGGTGGAGGCCTATGAGACCCGAGTTGCAGAAACAGAAAAGAAAAAACTAATGGTTCCTCTCCCACTTGATGAAGAAGTGAAGTCTAAGGTTTGCTCCTCTAAGAGAGAGTGGGGGGCAAGCTGGTTTGAGCAATGTTCCATATTATTTTGCAGAGCAATTAAAGAGAGGCGGCACGACTATTTTAGCTGGTTGAGAATCACCCAAGTTCTCTCTACTGCAGTCATTTTAGGATTACTTTGGTGGCAATCAGATGCTAAGACCCCAAAAGGTCTTCAAGATCAGGTAAAGAGAGTAACAATTCCTAGTCTTAAAGAGGGTAAAAAGAGCAAAAATCTAACAAAACTTGAACAGCATATATATGTATGGCAATCTAAAATCTTAACCTTTGTGCATTACAGGCAGGGCTGCTTTTCTTTATTGCTGTCTTTTGGGGATTCTTTCCTGTTTTCACAGCAATATTTACATTTCCTCAAGAGAGAGCCATGCTGAACAAGGAAAGAGCAGCTGACATGTACAGACTAAGTGCATACTTTGTGGCTAGGACTACGAGTGACCTTCCATTAGACCTCATATTACCAGTACTTTTCCTTGTGGTCGTTTATTTCATGGCAGGTCTGAAACTCAGTGCAGGTCCATTCTTCCTCAGTATTCTCACAGTTTTCCTCTGCATCGTTGCAGCTCAGGTATGCATTTTCGTTTTCAGAAACTATCTAAGATTATAACATAAACCAAAATAGCTTACAATTTTAACCATGGCTGGTTATGAAGCAGGGACTTGGACTAGCTATTGGGGCTACACTGACGGACTTGAAAAGAGCAACAACCTTGGCTTCAGTAACTGTGATGACCTTCATGCTGGCTGGAGGATACTTTGTGAAGGTAACCAATTAACCACACCCATTTCTCTTGGAATGCAAAATCTAATGCAATTCACACATGCTCTTAAAATATGGCAGAAAGTCCCAATATTCATATCTTGGATCCGCTACATATCTTTCAACTACCACACTTACAAGCTTCTGCTCAAGGTTCAATATAAACACATCACCAGAAGCGTAAATGGGATGACAATTGACAGTGGTTTCACAGAGGTCGCTGCTCTAATAGTCATGGTTTTTGGTTACCGTTTTCTGGCTTACCTTTCTTTGAAACGGATGCAACTTCAATCTGGAGCTTAAAAATGTCAAGGTCACAACAAGCCTGGCTTTTAAATTTTCTTCCACTGTTTGAACTTTGAACAAGTGACATTGAATTGAATGAAGGCTTTGCTTAAGGTGGACCAATAGACACCTAGAATCGATGGGCTGGAACTACTAGTTTTTTCTTTTTGTTTTTTTTTCGGCCCAATATCTTCTCTATATTGTATTTCATTTCATTCAGCATGTTGAAACACCAAAAAGCATGCTAGAATGTTATCATAGGCGTACCTGTCGGTGTCACTGTCAGGAGAATTTATGAGATGTAATTTTGAAATTATCTAACTCAAATTGAGAGCCACTCTTTCTTATTAGATTAGAATCTTGTGTTGAACTTTAATTGACCAAAGGTCATAACTATTGTAATCAGAATGATTCTCTAATCCACTTATATGCATTATGGATAATTGGATATAACGTAGAGCAGGAAAATCTTGGTATAATTGTCACAACGAAAGAAAAAAAGAAAAAGAAAATAAATTAGTTACAGAGTGACCAGTTATAGTTTATATTTAACTACATACAGGGAAAAAAAAGAAGGAAATGAAAGAGGAGAAAAAGTCAACACCAGGATAAGCAGGGAAATATTGTACATAGATCGTGGAGAGTCTATCTGCAGATGGCATTGCAATGGACTCAACTTGAGAGACACTTGTGGGCAGAAATCAAGTTTATACCTCAATTACAAGTAGAGCAAGTCTGTAACCAAAGCAGTGCTTCTTCTGCTGAAGGATGATAACGCTGCATCTAGTGTATATATAAATCTCATCTCATGCCAGTGTCCGCAACCAACCAAGTAAGCGAAGAAGCATGGCATCCAATACTGGTGACTTCTTCTCTAGACCTGTTTTTAAGGAAAGATTCAGGACAAATGGACAGAGGTAAAATAATCCAAGCTAAATAATAATCTTTGACTTCATTCAACTATTTCTAACAGTATTGTATACCATGATCTCTCATAATTCACAAATAGCAACTAGACAAATTTCATCCCGGTCGGTTCCATTATCTATTCTAGTATTATGTTCAAGTATGAGAAAACTGACAAAGTAAATTCTACGATTAACTGACATTAAGGCAAAATAGAAGATCGGCAAAACATTTCCATTTCCAGCCTATGTCTAGTCCATTGTACATTTGAAAGGAAACATCCAGCTTACCAATATCTGCAGCTACTCGGTGAGCGCACATTACTCCTGAAAAGGCTACTGCTATAACACCTTGTCCAGGGAAGCAGCTATCACCAACACAGTAAAGACCATCTACACCCTGAAGGTTTCATTAATATGTGATTCACTTTATTCAGTATGTCCATAAGCATAACAAAATGTTTAAAACTGAAACTGATGATTAGTTCAAGGAAGTAAACTTACTGTGGTATTAAATGGCATTCCCAATAATCCCTTTGGAATTCTGCGGGGCATAGGTCCATACGTGCCCTCATCACGAGCTAGGTATCTTCGATGTGTCTTTGGTGACCCTACCTACAATGGCTTAAAATTTCAGAACCACAGGGCCAAAAGAAATCCTAAACAAGAGTAAAGCATTACTAAGAAATATTTTCATCAATGTAAACAGATAACTCAGTGCTATTGCATAATAGTTGGCATGTGCCATGTAGAAATAGTCTGCCTTTTTCCTTTTATAGAATTATTTGCTTAGAAACTAGTCCTAATTTTTTTTGGTTGTACACACATTAAATACAATAACAAGGTAAAAAGCACCATTGTTTTGGGCATATTTCAAGAAAAAAATGCAATAATTTTTTTTTTTCAGAAACCTTTGTTCTCCATATCATTGTTTTCACCTTAAAAGAATGTAGATTCAGATGTACTAAAATAGGACGTAATCATATCAGAGATTATTGGAGAAACATATCTTGATTTCATTGCTTGCATCAAAAGGCAAAGCAAATTACTTAAAAACTATAACACAAAATATTGTTCCATATATCAGATCTGCAATATTCAATAAATATATACACATAATAATGCACAATATAGATCCACAGAGACCCTAAGAATCTGAGTAAATCACTACCACGGCACAAATTTATTAAAATTTAAAAATTAAAATCTTCCAACCAAACCAGACTGAAAATGTGTGTCTATGCCCTTAGGCAGAGCTTATAAACATGCAGCCACACTATTGTAAGTTATTTCAGTTTGAATTTCACAATGTAAGGAGTTTATGCAACACTGTCCAGTAGGATGAGGTGTCATAACTCCTACCTCCATGAAGTCAATGGACGATCTGAGACCAGGGAACAATTTCTTCTCTAATCTGCTTATGATTTCATCAGCCACAAGCTGCTTCTTTGCGTCATATTCCGCTCTTGAGAGTCCCTGGTGCAGCAAAAACCAACACATTTGGCATTTAAAAATTATTTCATATGTTTATCAGCATGAAAATCAAGTAGGAGCACTGGCAAATTGCAGCAGTTTCTTAAATCATAGAACCGCATAAGATGCAAACATCCAATTTTATTTTGTCAGTACTAAGTGTTGCCTACCTCCCAGTCCTCAATGGAAGAAGTTGTGAATATGTGAAGAATATGACAGCCTTCCGGAGCCAATGATGGGTCAAGAACAGTTGGTATACTTAAAAATATACTCCCATATGGCTCCTCCAATGTAGTCCAGTCACTCTAGAGAAGTGCCATAAGGCAACGATGGAAACAAATAAAGTTGATTATTACCCATTCATAGGCACATAAACTATTAAGAAATCGAGTTGATCAAATTTTCAATTACCTCAAGCACGAAATGATGGCAATCTGTATCTGGTGGCAGAACCTCTGCTTTAACCCCCATGTGAATTGAAAGAAAAGATGGAGCTTTAACATAAACTTTCTGAAAGTTCTGTTCCTCTTTTGGAATGGCTTCTCCCTTTAACAACTTTCCTGAAGTGTCACATTTTGTAACTATCACTAAGAGAACTAATGAAGGAAGCACAAGAGACTAAAAGATAATGATTTGAAGAAAAGAAAATATATTTTTTTCAAAAGTCTATCTTTGAAACCAACCGAAGGTATCCCATCTGGTAGCATTTGATACTATGGTTTTGGCAAATAACTCCCTGCCATTGGAAAGCCTCACTCCTACCTGCAAAAAGGAGACCATAATCCTTGAGCAACAAAATACATCTCTTCTGAGTACAGTATCCTTGTTTCAGAACTATTGTCTCACTTACAGCTTTTCCCTGCTCGACTATAATGCCAGTGACATTTGCCCTGTAGAGTATCTCACTGCCCTTATCTACTAGACCTTTTGCTAAGGACTTTGCAATCCCTCCAATACCCCCAACAGGGTAGTTAATCCCACCAAAATGTCTGTCACACAGAACCTGGTGCAAAAAATTTAAGGGTTAGTCAAGCAAGGGAGGAGGAAAGAGAAGCGCAACATACATCTGACCCTTATACTTTACAGTAATGTTTCGATTTGGTCAGCAAAATTTTAATTCAAGCTGCGTAAGGCCTACACTTCCATAGGTGTTTCAGTATCATCCTTCCATCCTTTAATTTTAAGCATCAGTTATGGGAGACGGAAAAATAACAGCTCAGAAATATGAGAACTAATGCAATGATGACATTGACACATTTGGAATAATGTAGGATTATATACTGTTCGAATTGATATGTAGCTGATTTATAGCATTTGCAAATTTACTAGGACCGGATGGGATAAAAGCTGACTCAATTTCTACTCAGTTCTACTTTTTGCTAAGTAGTCAATACATTCTTTTTCCATCCATTGCAACCAGCACCAACATAGGCAAGGACGACACAAACACTTTTAAAAGTATAAAGGCATTGCTCAAACAGAAAATGTCCAATTTAATGCAAAAAACAAATTGAACAAAGTACCATGCTTGCATTGATCATGGGTGTCTGCAAAGCGTTGACTGTGCTCACTATAAAACACTGAAAGAATACCACAGAAATTTTAATGGGTGAACAACATATCATGCCAATAAATTGAATGAATTAATAATTTATTGAACTTCTGACTAGATCAAGCAAGTTGTTGCACCTCTGCATCTATGAAAGACAACAACCGTGGATCTTTAATGTACTTTCGAGCTATGTCTCCAGCATTTTGTGGTAAATAATAGGCTGCCAAATGATGACATCATCAAAGAAATCGATGGCCAAAACATCAGAAAGTATTGATAGAATAATCAAATGGGAAAAGGGGAGAAATCGATGGCCAAATGAGAAATTTAGGATTTGATTTTCATAATTTTCTAACAGACAATTTATTAAAGTACCTAGTGTCAAGCATTCAAGCGGCTTCTGGAAAAACTGTCCAAAAAGGTAGAGTGGCTCCTCAAGTGACTTCAGTTCCAATGAATTCAAGGCATTGAAAATCTAAACATCACGTATATAAGTTCTTAATAATGAATTACAAGTAGAAGGAAAAAATGCCTAAGGGGAGCTGCAGTCACCTCAGTTAAGACAAACCTTCCAGCATTCACCGTAGAACTTGAGGATACCCTCCTTTTCATGGGAAAAGTTACTGGTTAATTCTTCAATGAATTCATTATATTCTCTGTGCACCTGGACAGAAAGGTTATTGGGTAGATGAAAATGGACAGTTGTTGGATCAGGTATCACCTGCATCTGACAACCAACTGCTGCCAACGCTTGTGTTATCAGATTAAGATTACCCTGCCCAAATTTAAGGTACACAATGTTAATGATCTTAGGAAGAGTGTCATTCCAACACAATTAGCTGAAGGGAACATAATGGTTGGGACGGGTAAACAAACTATGCAATGACAATAAAAGTTAAAGGCCCAAAGTTATTATGAGCTAAGAAATTATTCATAAATTAGCAAACTATGATTATCCTAAGTTTGATTGATCTTATCATCAAACCTTCTATAAAGCACCTCATGGAATGCTTCATAGAAGAAATATATTCCCTTACACTCTTAATTCATGGTAAAACATTTGTAGGACTGAACTTTCATATAATGAAGAAATAGCAGTGAAAGTAGCAGAACAAAAGTTTAGCCAAAAAACTGACCTTGTCACTGAAACCAAACATGACAGAAGACCCAACATCAAAAGTATAGCCATCCCTCTGGTAAAACCCGGAGCTTCCACCAGGAATTACGTACTTCTCCAAAACCAAAACTCTTGCACCCTTCACCGCCAGCTGGGTCGCTGCAACCAATCCTCCAATCCCAGACCCAATAATAATGGCATCGAAGTCTTTATTCGTATTCACACCTCTCCCTCCACCTCCTTCACTCTCCACCACTTTTTCCACATTCAGCGCCGCTTTTGACCACACCGTCAATCCTCCTTTTCTTAGGTTGGCCCGTAACTCTCCAGAACCCAGCTTGTCGCAGCTAAAGTTGGAAACTTTAAGAGGATCACCAGCTATAAATTTTCTCGCAGAAATCTTGGTTCTTGAATCACCATAATTTGGAGCAGTGTAAATGCCAGATACAATTCCACCGCATTTGCAAACGGTTCTTGCAAACTTTGGGTTGAAATCACTGAGCAAGTTCTGATTGAAGTTAAGAATGTTTTGACCAACCAAGCGGTTCAACTTCTGGTTCTGATGGTGACTGAGAATATGAGAGGCATAATTGGCAGTTTTGCAACCAAACCCATGTTCAGGCATGGAGAGCAAGGGGGAATTGAGCATATTTGTTAGGTTGCTCTAAGGGGGGAAATAGAGATGGTGCTTTTGTAGTGGTAGTGGGGATAGCATAGTGTCCCAATGGTGAGGATTCCACTCCCATATAAATTGATTCCTGTAGGAGATCCGACAAATAAACATTCTCTTTCAAATGACTTAACGGCATTTTACCAGATAAAATGACTTGACGGCAAGTCCATAAATTACGCGCCTGTGTTTGTTGGATAAAAGGGATGAAACCGTGAAAGGTCCCCAATTTCCAAAATTAATTTTTTTTTATATATTTTGGTTGAATTCTGAATTTAAATATAAAATCTATAAATTTTAAAAATGATCTTAGTATTATTTAACTATAAATTGTTGAAAATAACAGTTAAGCTCAAAAAAAAATTCAAACTTTATATATAAGTAAGTTTTTTTTTATAGGATAAAATTATCAAACTATAACTAAAAAGTATATAAAAAATTATCAAAATATTTTTAATATTTTATTTGATTATTTTATTTATATATAATTAATTACATATATAAACAACATAATTATATAATATCTAAAAGTATTTTAATCATGTGTTAGGCACTAGCTGAAAAATTTTATGTTCTTTTTGGCTGAAAATTTTGACTTGTTTAAGACATATTCTGATAAAACTTCGGCTTAAATATATGGAAAGATAAGTAAATAGTCTGAATAAAATTTGGGCTTTGTAGGCCCAGCTCTCTCTGGCGCCATCTAAATTGAAAAGGCTCTCCAAGGCGGTCTCGTGGGTCATTTTCTAGAAAACCGGCCCAAAGGCCGAATATAGCACACATCACCGGTCCTGGTGGATCATGTATGAAGTGATGAACGTTGGAAAAATAGAAACCAGAGAAGTCACTATAAAATTAAAAATCCTACAGATTTCACAAAAACTATTTTTTTAAAAAGGAAAAAAGAAAGAGATTTCTATAGATTCCTCAATCCTCGACGAATATGCTATTATTTTTCTACCAAAATTCCTAGGAATATGCTAATATTTATTAAATTTTCTTTTTGTCTATAACCGAAAATGAAAATTTGGAAAACAAGAGAAGATAAAGTCTTTAAGGTTTTGAGAGATTTTAAAGACTCAAGATTAAATTTTGATATGTTTGCTTTATTAATTTATAATGTTATTATTTAATAACTTAAATATTTGTGCATTTTCATATAAAAATTTCTAAAAAATATATAAATATATATTATTATGTAATATTTCCTCTCTATATATATTAAAAAAAAAAAAAAAAAGGAAGGCAAGCCTTTTCTCTGTTTACGTTACAGTACAACCCATTGGCTTGATTTGCTAGGTAACTAATATTCTTGTGGACAAAGTTGCTAATGGGCCCCAACGTTTAGGGATGGCAATGGGGCGGGGATGGGGCGAGGCAAGCAGTCCCCGTCCCCATCCCCGAAGGGCATGGGGATGCCCCATCCTCGGACCCATCCCCGACGGGGATTTTTCAGCATCTCCATTCCCGCCCCACTAAATCCCATCTGCCCTATGTCCCGTCCCATTTACCCATACAACCATACTTTTTTTAAATATACACAATTTACAAGTTTAATCTATCGATCACGATTTCTAATTAAAATTCAAGTTTAATCGAACAAGATAATATAAATAATGCTCAAATAACATTATCAAGAATTCAAGATATCCTCAAGCAACAACAATAACATAAATAATATTCAAACAAAATTATAAAAATTGTTCTTAAACAATTATAAAAGTCAATAAGAAATCATAATAAGTACAAAAGGCTCCAAGCAATTAAAATAAGTACAATTTATGAAGTTCTAATGTTGGTTGAAGTTGAACCACTCTCCATATTCTACAAAACTAACAAAAAAAAAAAAGAAAAAAAATTTAGGTTTGGAGAAAATAGAACTCAAGGTCGAGGGATTGAAGGAGGTAGGGTCAGGTCAGTGTGTTGGTGATTTAGTGTGGGAAAATCTTAAGTCATAATGACGCCGTTTTGTGAAGAAATTTTTTTAAAAAAATTTATGTAATGTATTATATATATATATATATTATTTATATGCAGTGCGGAGCGGGGCGGGGTGGGGCAGGGCTTCCCCATCTCCAGACCCGCCCCTATCAAATTACCCATAAAATTACCCATCCCCATCCCCATACCCATACCCGAATGGGTAAAAAAATCGGGGCCCATTGGGTCTAGAGCAAATTGCTATCCCTACCGACGTTCCGGTAGTTGGACCCCACCAATCTCGCTCATGACTCATCTCTCACCTCCGCCAACTTCAGACAGTAGCCCCTCATCCTCTCGCGCCCCTCCCCATGCGTACTAAGGACACGAGAAGATTTGTTCTTTTTCTTTAAAAGAAAATTTATCTTCAGTTTTTTTTTTTTTTTTTATTATTATTATGTGTGCCGCTAGTCTCACATCACTGCCCACAAAAGAAGCGCCAACGAATTTGGATCCGATTCTTCCATTTCGCTTTATCCCTGCCCTGTTTATCTTCCACCTCTCAATTACACTCTTTCACATTCTTTTAATTTCACTGTAATCCAAACTTCCCTAACTGGTTCCTCTTCACAAATTTCTCAGCCACTCATATACGGGTAATATTCATCTATCTTCTACGTCTGCAAATTCATTTGACGATTGTTTTATCATCGAATTTACGGCATCCATTTTCATTCGCTGCTGACTTTGGAACTTCACTTTGATCGGTTCCAGTACTTTCCCAATTTGTATGATTATTTCACTCTCTACATCCCTGTTTGGTTCCCGGGAAAGTGTGAGTAAACCAAGTGATTTGGAAATTGAATTCTGCCTTCAGATTTTCTAGGACTTTCTCTTTTTGTAGGAATAAAAGTTTTCGGAGTATTACTTCCCGTTAGCGTTATACTAGCTTCGGTGCAGTTTAGTAGGTTATTTTGTCCTTGACCTTTCCATTTTCTACATACATATTTGGTCCTCTACCGTATTAGTTCAATCCTCACAAGTCAAAATCGAAACAATTTCCTTGCATTTTATTGCTTTAGGTCAATGATCTTATATTGTATATTTATGCACCTTTATTTTTTTTGGGTGCTAGAGGCGTTGCGCTGTCCATGCTTCAGTATCTAAAGAAAGTATTGGCCAATTGTTGGTAATATTGATAAGGTCGCAATTTTGTTATGCTTCAAAAATTCAGTATTGTTCATTTTATTAAATAAGTTGTCAGATAAATTATCTTTTGCAGAGAAAGGATTCTTATGCTTATTTGGTCCAGAATCAAACAGAAACGTAGTTGTCACCATTTTTTGATAAATGATGCCGATACTATGTCAGATAAAGGATTGGAGTTACATTATGAAGAGGGAAAAATAAGGCGTTTGCAAGCATATTAACTACGTTAATAGCAATCATATTTGGTGACTGGTTACTAATTTGATTTAATTATACGAAGTATGCTTGTCTGTTCAGGAAAGCACCTGATAAAATGTTGATGCAATCTTGCTTAAAGTTAATTTTTTGGTACTATGTTAGCAAGTCTTCATGCTTGTATGCTTGTACATGTATGCTGAAGCTTTGTATTTACAGGGACCAAATTGGGGATTTGCTATCATGGATAGACTGAAATCTTCTGCACGTCTCATGATTGTTTCAGATCTTGATCACACAATGGTAAGTTTATAGTTGCCTGTCTTTGTAGCTCTGATACTTTTGATGTTTCTGAGGTGACTTAATTGGTGAGTATGCTTTCTTTTGCAGGTTGATCATCATGATCCTGAGAATCTTTCCATTCTCAGGTTTAATGCTCTTTGGGAAGCCCATTATCGTCATGATTCTCTGCTAGTTTTCTCAACTGGAAGGTCACCTACACTCTACAAACAATTGAGGAAAGAGAAACCTATGTTAACTCCAGATATAACCATAATGTCTGTGGGAACTGAGATAACTTATGGGAAATCAATGGTGCCAGATGATGGATGGGTTGAATTTTTGAATCAGAAATGGGACAGGAACATAGTCACGGAGGAAGCAAGCAAATTTCCTGAACTTACTCGTCAGGTATGATTTCTAGGTGATCTCAGCCATTGGTTACTTGCTCTCTGTGGTTCAGCTGAGGGCTTTTAGCATGACCTATTAGCTTCTTTGACATAAATTCTTTGAGAAAGCATCCTAAAATGATTTGACAATTGATGGAGTTCCTATCTTGAATAACTGCTAGTGCAGGCAGAAACAGAACAACGAGCTCACAAAATTAGCTTTTATGTCAAGAAAGATCGGGCTCAGCATGTGATAGAGGCTCTTTCCAAGAGTTTGGAAAAGCGTAGGGTAAGATATAACTCCTCCATACCAACTGGTTTGTTCACCAATACCAGAATCCTCACTTCTCATTAAAAAATTGTGTATGTATTATGAAGAAATTGCTGTTTCTGATATCATCCTGTATAAATGAATATTGTCTTTAGTTCCATAACAATACTTCATTTTTGGCCAGTTGGATGTTAAAATAATTTATAGTGGAGGAATTGATTTGGATATATTACCAAAAGGTGCTGGCAAAGGTCAAGCTCTTGCCTACCTGCTTAAAAAATTTGAGACCGAGGGGAAGCGCCCTGTTAACACGCTTGTTTGTGGTGACTCCGGAAACGATGCCGAGCTATTCAGCATTCCAGGAGTCTATGGTGTTATGGTAGGCGGTTCACCTTGTTTGTTGCCATATTTTGCCTTGTTATCTTAGTCAGAATTTGTGGTTGTCTTGCTAAATGGATCCATTTTTGTTCATTATGTAGGTAAGCAACGCCCAAGAAGAATTGCTGCAGTGGCATGCTGAAAATGCCAAAGATAATCCCAAGATAATTCATGCCACTGAGCGATGTGCAGCTGGGATTATACAAGCCATAGGTCATTTTAACCTAGGCCCAAATCTGTCTCCAAGAGATGTTTCAGACATCACAGAAGATGTTGACGATGCACCTCCAGGTTATGAAGTAGTGAAAATTAATTTGTTATATGAAAAGTGGAGGCGCGGAGAAATTGAAAAGTCCGAGGTGTTTCTTGCCAGTCTAAAAGCAGTTTGTGTATGTCTGATATCTTTAACTCTTACATATCCTAATTTCTGTTTCTCCTTTTCACTGGAGGCGTTCCTTCTCTTGCTTATTTCAAATAGTCTCGTTCTTTTCTACTTTAATATTTGTCTAAATTTCTTCCAATTTGGTTTTTGGGTTGACATTTTCTAGAATGGATATGCTTCACATTCCTGTCAAACTTGTTGACCATTGGCTAAAATAGTCTGTGTCAAGGTAATAGAGTTAGTTCTCAACAACGTGGGATAGGCATTTCCATGGTTAATTGTTGTGTCCATTATAAGTTGCTCAAAAACTAAATTCTCACATCACATTACTTTGGTTAATCCCATCTCTAATGCATTTTAGTCCTTTCTCATATTCTCTTTTCCTGCTCTAAGTGCTTTATTATTCCATGAATTCAATTTGACATGATTTATATGTCTTCATTTAAGGGTTTATCTTTTGAAAATTAATTTATCTGTTCTTTCTTTAATTTTTCAGCAATCATCGGCTACTTTTATCCACCCCTCTGGTACTGAGCATCCTTGTAGGGAATACGTAAATGTTTTGAGAAATTACTATGGGGACAAAGAGGGAAAACAATATCGGGTTATGGTAGATGGGATATCAACTTCAAAGATAGGTTCGGATACATGGCTGGTCAAGTTTGATAAGTGGGAGTTATCTGGTAAGCATTTTTTCTTGTAACTTAATAAAGATGAGATTAGCTTCGTCTTTCATTGTTTTTGCTCGTTTCCTTTCCACCCCTCCTCCTCAGTATATCTCTTAAAATGAGCTTATTATATATCTTGTTCACATTCTGGGACTCCTTTTATGAAAAAAAAAATGTACTGGGAACTGTGGCAGGACATCTTTTAAGACAATTGGAAAAAAAAATATGGAAGCATTGGATTAATTTTTCTTTGCATATCTTTCCTTCACCTGCTACTGATTTGCTGGCTTTGTAGGTGAGGACCGGCAAGGTTGCGTGACCACTGCCATATTAAGCACAGAGGTACATTTCAAGACTTTAATGCATTGAGTATCTTCCGTAAGTTCTCAAAATTTTCTGAGAAGAATGAAAAATGAGTTTCAGGATTCGGGGTGGTTCACTTGGGCGCATGTGCATCAAACATGGTTGGAGCAATCCGGGAAAGATGATTGGTTACTTTAGCTGGTTCCTGTGTGTGAAGCCTAAGTCCCAGAGTGCCTTATGATTCCTCTTGCAATAAATGTAATCCAGTGACAAACTACTTTCTGCATATTAATTCATAAAGACCTTCCATGAATTTATTTTTTTTGGAAGGCTACTCTAACTTCATTAGAGGTTAAAATCACTTTGGATGTCACCTAAAAGCATGATCATTGTGTAGTATTGCGACTTGTTGTCCAAGACCCTACCAAAGGATGATTCTGAAGTCTAATCCTTTGGTGTTTAATTGAGTTACATATTTTGGCTTCAGAATTTGTATGTCAGGTTTATACCAATCAATTTCTTTAAGCATGGATTTATATTGAATCTGAGAACTATTTAGATCAAGCAATATTTGATATACAAGAATGACAAATAGAACAAATACACCACCACCCCTCCCCACCCAGAATTATTTATTAAAATAAATAAATAAATAAACATATTACCCTAATAGCTGCCGACTTGAACCCAAAAATTTTCCTCCTACACAGGGGCAGGGGTTATGCACTTCAATAATCATATCACCTTCTTCCCGTTTTACTAGTACTTTTCAACTCAAGCAACCCGAGCTGATCCTGAATAGGGACCAAAGAAACCTGAAAATGAAAGTTTTTTAACAAAAGGACACAGTAATTTTTGCGCACAAAAACACTAAAGGACGCACTAACTTGCTAAAAAAGAGAGAACTTAATAACTAAGGGCCCAACCGGGTTCGAACCGGTGACCTCTTGATCTGCAGTCAAATGCTCTACCACTGAGCTATGGACCCTGTTGGTGTCATTGTGTCCAAATAAAATTAGAATATATATATTTTTTGTGCACGTGCCATTGCTTAGTCCTTACTCAAATATTTTTTATGTGAAACTTTTTACGACGCAAGTCTATCTCCCAGTGGATCAAAACGTGTGAAGTGCGGACAATGACTTTATGAATAACTCAAAATTTAAATATTGGCCTTATCCAATTCTTATCATTCAATCCCTATCGTTATTGGCCCCCCATTCCCATCCGTGTGCTCTCTCGTATCATAGCAGTGGGAAGCAGGTTTTGGATCTGTGGGTGTGCTCTCCAATCCAAATGGGATCGATGGGTATTCGAATCCTGTACGGGTTGCTCTTCCTATCAGTATCCTGCGTCTGCATCATGTTCCTTGGTCTCATGCTTCATCCACTCTTGTACTTCACCTCCTGAATCCTCATTCACACAACACTCTTTTCTTTCCTCAGTGTGAACTAGTGAACTCAATCTGTTTGATTTAATCACCCATAGTTCATTTCTTGGTGTTTTTAGTTATCAACTTATGACACCTGTGGAGTGTGGATTGTAATATTTGTTTGGTGTGGTTTGAATTGGATTTTGAACGCGAGTTCATTAAATAAATTTTAATTTGAAAATTTACCAACACATATATGAATGTTCGAAATTGGATTATGAACGTGTCTAAAAATTAACATTGCAATTATATATATGTGTTAGTGCTTTGTTGTTGTAAACAAATTCTATTTTCAGGAATTCTTTAACTATAATTGCTGATTTGGTTTTAGATTGAAGGAGCAATCCATGGTTCCTTGAGATGTCACTTTAAGAAAGGGCATAGAGTTGAGGTAATGGTATTTTTCACTATTTTGCTAGCTATTGAAAGAGATGGTCTCCTTCTTCAGATGATTTGAATCTGATTCGTTGTGGTGAATGTCAAAGGACAATCGCCTTCAATTTTCATGCACCAAACTACCACCTGCTTAAAGTTTCCTTAATATTTAAGTGCTATATAGAAAATAATTGTATAGAGATTAGAGGATGAGAAATGTTGCTAATAAGAAATTGATCAAATTACCAACTGCTTTCAATTTTTCTTAATACATGCACGTCAGCAGTATTGTATATTTTCATTCTTTCAAAGTCAAGAAAGAGAAGGGGAGAGGGGAGAAAAATTACTTTGAACCCATAGTTGCTAAATAGGCTTCTTCCTTTTTTTCATTGGAAGCTATACAACATACAAGGCTAAACATGACATTTTATTAATAAACTAAATTTAACACAAATGTTTTTATTTTTCAATTTAGTATAACGGATAGTATTTCTTTTATATTCATATATTAGGAATATGTTCTTTCTATTTTATTTTATAATTAGCTATAATACAATATAAAATTAATTATTTAATATGATAAATAGTATCCATGCTACAATCAAAACTGAAATTAGAATATTATGTGCCATCTGTTTTACTCAATAGATATGGATCCAATAAAACAAATAACACACATCATTCTGGTAGTCAGTGTTAAGTAATTGGGCAAAACATAAGCCTTGTTTTCAAATTATAGTTTAGATAAGATTTGATCCGAGGAGATTTATGAAATATAATATATATTTTTACCAATTATGAGGTTGACGGCATGAGGTAAGAAGTCCATAATTGGGTTTCATTTCTGTTTTTGGTGATGAAGTTGAAGTTGAGGGACGAATGAGAGACAGTTACGGGTTAGATTGAGCGGACAGAAAGATTGTTTGTAAATCCAGCCGTCATTGTGTGCGTAATGGGCCCTAAATTAACAAATTAGAAATTGAAGGCATTTTCTGCACACATAGCGTCAAATATCAATGCCGGTGCCCTGTTGTATTGTCTAATTGTTAAAATAGGTAACTGAAAAGCGACTCTTTCTTGTGAAAACCGTCCATTCCAAACCCATCTCGTAAGTCTTCCATATATAAACCCCCAACAACCACAAGCCATTTTCTTCCTTCCTCTCGATTATTCTGATCTCATCAACAAAATGATTCTTCCCCTCTTTCTCTCCATTGACTACCAATTCCCATATCGTTTCTCTCATATGATACACAATGCCTACATCTAGTTTCTCTATATGATCCAAACTCAAATTTAAAGAAAAGCTCAAGAAATGAAAGATTCCACCAGGTTTGGATTGATGGCGGTTTTTGCTGTATCAGGAAGCATGGTCTTTTTGGTTCATCAAGTCCATAAGCGATTGCTCTCTAACTTCATGAAGAAATTTGAGTTTGAAATGGCTGGTGTCTTGTACTCACATCATCACCCAAAAAATTTCTCTGGTGGGTACCATTTTTCTTTCGTTTTAACTCTTGACTTGTCAACTTGATTAAAACTAGAGTAATTTGGTTCTTTCTGTTTACAATTACAAGGTTCTGAGAAGCATCAAACAAAGAAGAAGGTGCGGTTTGCGAAGGAGGTGTTGGAATTTCCATTGGAGAACAAGGGTTACTGCAGAAACGTGAACAAGGCACGACAAAGCAGGGATGCTGGGGACGTTTTGGTTCAAAGGAGGGGTTGTGGACCCAAATTGGAGGATACTATGCCTCCTAATAGAGCTGTTCTTTACCGGGGGATTATGCAATATAGGACCCTCAAGGGAGCGCAACTTCACTTCTGAATCCTTTTGTTTTTTTCTTTCTCTAAGTCACAACATCTTTTCTTCTCTTGCTCGTTGCTTTTAGGGAGGCAACGAATTGTAAAATGAGACTAATAAATTGTGTATATATATGAATAAAAAAAATTAAGTGTATTGGAAATGCTTGTTTTTTTGTAGAATCTTGTTAATTCTATAGAGCCTGGGTTTTACTACCCCGGAAAGAGGCCAAGACCATGAACTAATGTAATCGCTAGAAATCTAGGAGTCAATGTGTCTCGATTCAAAAAAAGTCTTTTTTTTTNTTTTTTTTCTTATCGTCTTTGCATCTTCTTGGTTGGGCCCCAAGGCATGAAACTAAACGGCCCAGGTAAGACCCATAAAATGGGCCTGACAAGTAATCGTGATTGCGGGCCACTAATGGGCTTCTAGATCTCCTATTTGAATCAGAATTGCCCAAAGTAAAAAAAAAAAAAAAAAAAATCAGCTTCCCAACATTGTTTTGTCAAGACCAAAATAAATAAAATATCAACAGACACACATCGCAATTCACATTTTGATCCAGTATGGGATGCCAATTTCTGGTGAAAGAACAAGTATAAAAATAAAATAAATTCCCATGAAAGAAGACGAGGAAGGAAATAGACATAGTCGGTAGCTGTTGTTTTGTGATTTATGGCCGTCTTTCCAGAAGATCAATACCCTACGACTANTATGGGATGCCAATTTCTGGTGAAAGAACAAGTATAAAAATAAAATAAAATAAAATAAATTCCCATGAAAGAAGACGAGGAAGGAAATAGACATAGTCGGTAGCTGTTGTTTTGCGATTTATGGCCGTCTTTCCAGAAGATCAATACCCTACGACTACAACACATTTTTTTTATATTCAAATCTTCAATCATTATCATGTTCTTTAATCAATTATTATTTTTAATGTTTCTTCATTTCTATTCCCATCTTTGATCATACTAAAGAGTTTGTCGTTATATTACCAGAAAAAAAGGTGTTCAAACTTAAGGAAATTAGTTATCAAAATTATATTGAAAGCTGAGAGTCCATTAAAAAAACAACAACAACAACAAAAGTTGATCAGGGAGTTCTATGAATTTTTTAAAATATTTATTATTATTATTATTATTATACACAACTCCATTATCAAACGAATGATTGGTTTATTTCTCGTGCGACCCAGATGTTTCTTGAATATTTCAGCTCTCTATTGATGTGGATGGCTTCTGATATTGTGATTGTGATGAAAGAAGAATATTAATATCAGGACTCACACAAATGGTTAAAGTACGTGGGATCCATGCATGCCAAGTTGCCAATTAAGGTGTGTGGCCTCCCTCACCTTGGCTGTCTCTGTTCTTCGACTCAACCAGGAATCAGCCAAGTGGCATAACTCTTAACACGTCCAAAATTTGTAAAATAAAAATCTATCTTTTTTCACAAAATTTTCTTATTCTCTAATCTCTATTGAATATTTTGTTTTCCCACATTATTACTTCCCAATAATTAATTTAATTATAAGACAATGCAAACCTAAAAGGCTACAAGGATATTTACAATATGTCCACTCACAAATATCTGTTGTATATCATCTAAGAGTTGCACTGTTTTATATAATATCTATACATGTAATTTCATTTAAATGCTCACATTAGGAGGGTAAAAGATACACGCCACCTCACACTAATCACCTTTACAAAACCCAAAAAAATATCTCATTATTGAAAGGCATAAATGAGTTAAAAGAAAGTGACATAGATGATGTGCTTACATGTTGAATTAGGATTAAACTCATAAATAAAATAAAATGAAAGTTAACACAAGAAATTTTTTATATAAATAACATATATGTAAAACTAACCTATTTTCAATTAATGTTATTTAATTTTCCATTTAACTTAAATTTTATCATCTCATATAATTATCAATTATGTAAACTTCATATATTTATGGTTACTATTTGCATATTGAAACTTTTTCTTGTATGAAAAAACAAAAGAAATCATCGTTTTCATATGATGGAACTTGGATCGTCACTGTGAATCTGAAGCAACTGGCAAGAGAGAACGTGTAGGTCCATGGTATTGACACGTAGACAGTGTATCGCAGTCGTCTCATTAAAAACTCAACGAACTAAAAAATCCAGGCAGCTTGTTGTGTGGTCTCAACTAGACCAGGTTGGGGTGATAGCCACTAGCCACTAGCCACTAGCCAGGGCACACGTGCACAACAGCCGAAATAAAAGTATTATTTGTATATAAGCTAGATGTGAAAAAATGTGAGACTTGATTAGTATGTAATAAATATCGGAGATTTCATGGTAATATATAAATAAGTCATATTATATTAATATGGTAAATATTTAGTATTAAGATATAATTTTTATATTTTATTTAATATAAAATATAATTTATTTATTTTTAAATAAATTTAAACATTATTAATTTAAAATTATTAATTATTTTTATATAATATAACATATCACATTCGCATATCTAAGACACTGTTTCCATATTCCGCATCCCATAATAAACCAACTCTTTCGTTTGCTTAAGAAAAGGGACTACCGACGGACACGTGGTGATACAGTTACACACTTATATCTGACATGTGGTTATACGGTAACAAGGTCTACCCAGTAGTCCACTACCCACTACGCAACACATCACTCACTGTGCTTTTAGGCGTTTATGCACGCTAAAGAGTGCTCTTAGCTTTATTTATTATTATAAAAATTTTATGATATTATATTAATATATTATATTATACTAATATAATAAGTATATATAATTTTTATATTTTATTAGATATTAAATTAAATTATTTTATTTTTAAAAATAATTAATTTGTACATATATAATTCACACATTAATTATTCTCATGTAATATAATATAATATATTAATATAAAAAATATTTAATAAATCTCCTTATTATTATTATAGATAAAATTGCTGTTTTATTAGATATATGATGAATGATACTTTGAATTTGAAATTTCAGTTTATTTATCAAGTTGAATATCTCACAATAAATATTTCAAATTATATAAGCTAAAAATAATTTATATGGCTTATTGCAGACTTATTGATAATCAACTTTTTTCTCTAGCTTCTTTCCCACACTCTCCAATCTGTGATTGTATTTTACTTTAACAAACTAGTTTTTATGTATTGAAATTAGACACAATTTTTAATTTATATTATGTCAGAACGTGAAGCCTTTAAATTATGTACGAGATATTCTTTAGTTTTTAATCAAACTTTCATTTGAATTGAATATTTTATTCTTTTAAAAAAAAAAAAGGAAAACAAGGTATTAATATGGTGTTTTAATTTGCTCACCCAACTTTGGCAACAAAGTTACGTGTTTGAGTTTGACCTCTGGTACTCGGTAAGGTCCAATTAGAGGAACATGTTTGACCACTAAGTTAATTAGTAGCCGCCACTTGGTGATACATGATAGTTAATCTGAATTAAGTGTTCATTAAACATTTCTAGAACCCTTTTTCTCTGACTACTTTCCCCTTATTAGCATGAATCCCATCATCTTTAAATGCCAGCTTGTCTTTTTGCTACAGACTGAATATCATACAATATGGTAACTGATGAAATTTGAATGTCGTTTCACAACTCTAAAATAATAAGTAAATCACAACTAGTTATTAATATATTCGATAACAAATTTTAATAATGATAGTCTAACAAAACAATAATAATAAATTACCAATGGATAACATTTTATTATTTTTTGTAACAAATTTTGAGTGAGTGAAAGGTTGAAAGAACAACTAAAATAATGTTTTTTAAGCTTTTTAAAAATATTTTGTATTGCATGTGTTGGATACAAGTTGCGAAGAAATTATATATTAATTAGTAATTTTATGAAATATAAAATTTCATTGAATAAGATTTTTTTTTTTTTAATTTTACATTGTAATTTACCGGTGAAATAGGTCGTGATCCAAATTACATTATAAAAACCGAAACTTGGGCGGTAACACTTCTAAGGAAAGAGAAATCTGGAGATGTCATGTCAACTAAGATGTGANTGAAATAGGTCGTGATCCAAATTACATTATAAAAACCGAAACTTGGGCGGTAACACTTCTAAGGAAAGAGAAATCTGGACATGTCATGTCAACTAAGATGTGATTACACTACACGTAAAACTTTTTTTATTTTTTTATTTTAACAGACATTTTTAGATTAGTTATTAATTTTTTTTTGAGATGATTTTAAGGACACATTTACATATTAATTAGTCTAATATATTCAAAAAATAAAATTTAAGTGTTGTCCCACAAAATTTAAATTTTAATTAATTTAAATAAACTTATTACATCTTTATTATTAAGCTAAATTCTTAAAATTTAATGATGATATAATAGTGACACACTAACTCACATTACTCAAATTAACAAAATATGAGATATATAAAAGAATTAATTGACTCAATTAAATTTAAATTATACTAATTTTATTAATTTTAGTTAATGTGCAACTAATTAGTATTTAAATATAATATTACTCTTTTTTTTATATATGATAATATTATATTACTCTTTCTAATTTTACTTTTGTTGACCGAATATAGTGCTATTGTCTTTTCGTTAACAGATTAAACTAAAATAAATGCTGATGTGGCAGGAAGAATTCTATAGAAATAAAAGAAAGAAAAAACAAGGCTTTAATTTTTGGGAAATCAAGTGTCTCGTCGCTCCCTCTTTCTCTTATCTCTCTGACAATCAGCTGACTGTATATCCATTCAGAAAAGCATAAACTTTTGATTTTGAGCTCTCTCTCACAGCTCTTCACGTAACTTTCTTGTCTTTACGCGTTTCCCAAATAATAATGTGGGTGAGATTTAGGTTTATTGTTCNGCACTTTGATCAAATTATTATACTTCTATAATTTTTTTTACATATTTATTATACTTTTAAACTTATTTATCTTAATATTATATTTTAAAAAAAATTAAAAACTAAAAAAATAATTTTGGCCCGTGGGACTCACTGGACACGCCAATGACCCCACAGTGTGTCCATGTAGGNTGACTAACAGCTAGCGTGTCAAGAGCGTTTATGTCATATGGGAACTCATGGCTAGAAACAATCCTTATGGTTTTGATATCTGGTACGAATAAAAAGAATCAAAGTCCAAGTTGATTAGTAAGCCTAGTGATAAGAGACTATCTAGCTTGGTTCGGAGAGCACTTGTTAGGTGAAAGATTTTTTTGTTGCTTAATGTTACGATCTAAATGCTGAACTATTGACTAGTTTAGATATTTGTTGAGACACACCTGCTGCTAGCCGACATATTCGGTGGAAACACACCAGCTGACAATTGGCACGTCCAGTGGGCTCCATTTCACTATAGTTATTTTTTTTAAAAAAAATTATAATATTTAAGTAATTAAATTAAAAACTGTATTAGTTGTATAAATTTGTTACCAAATTATAATTTTTAAGTCAATGAATTGTATGATTTAACATGAATAACAATATGATTTTAGTGTTGTTATAAAAATTTTAAAAAATTAAATTATTTAATATGTATTAAAATATTTAACTTTTTATAAAATATAAAAAATAATATAATATAAGAAAATGTATTAAAAAATTATTTTTAAGTATATTTTTTATATTATGTTATTTTTATATTTTATTAGAAATAGTTTATTTAACTTAATTTTTTAATAAAAAATTTTATATTATCACATGAATATATTATATTACATTGATATAATAAGTATACGTAATTTTTATATTTTATTGAATATAAATATAATTTATCTTATTTTCTTAAATAAATTTAAAAATAATTGACTTATATATATATTATTTATACATTAATTATTTTTATATAATATAACATATTATAGAAATATTAAAAATATTTAAAAATCTCATTTTTTAATATATTCATACTTACTCCAAAATAATTGAATAAGTTTCATTCAAACTCACTCAATTAAAATAAGAATACCGTTACCACCTCTTTGAAAAGGTAGTATAGTGCTCAACTAATAGTAATTACGTCATTTATTAAGAGTCAAAAGAGAGTAATGCCATCCCACATTCTCCTTACCTCACTGTGACTCAACAAGAGAAAAGAAAACTAATAAAAATCCCATTCTCTCAAGAGTCTTTCGGACTACAACTCTCGTTTTCCCCATTGGCATTCATAACTGAATCAGGCGGTTTTCTCCCCACTTTTGGAGGAAGCCACACCCACAACACAGCGAACCCGTCAAAGCTTCAAAAACCCCTCATTACAATTACAATTACAATTTACAGATAGCATACACCCCTGTTATCCTATTTTGGTCTCCGGCGAAAGACTCGCCCTTTTCTCTTTCTTCTTAAATCACCTCAACACCCGCAAACCCAACCTCTCCCCCTTGTCGTGTTCAACCACCGCGACCATTTCCCTTCCCAATTCGTTTCTCGTTTCCTTTCAATTTCAATCCCCGACCATCTTCTACTCCTCTCAGCCGCCATGAAACCCAAGACCCCGCTCTGATATTTCTTGAAACAGGGTGTGGGTCTTGGTTTTGCAACCATTTCTTGAGGGACGGCACTGATTATCTCAATTCCACTTGTATTGTGTTCATCTCGCTCCCTCCCTCCTTCAGAATCTAAGATCCACACCCAGTTTTTTTCTCCGCAAATTAAAGGGAAGATTGTCCCCTGAATAACACCCTCTCTGTTTCCGGCAGTTAATCGTTATCTTCTCTTGAGATTCGACGATCGTTGAGGTTAACTGCTTGAATACTTAAAGCCCAGATTAAAACCCACTATTTTCATCGGAAAGTTTACATTTTCCCAGAAAATTCACCTTTAGAGCCAACCCGACATTACCCATTACGTACAAAAGACCGTACTACTATGTCGAGGGCAATCTTCCTCCGGCCGGCATCGTCCAATCGCCGACAACCATTGCTGGAGAGCCGTTCGTGCTGCTCGAGCACCCATGTTGGTGAGTTCGTAGGAAGCACCACCGCAGAGTGTGCGGCTATATGCTGCTGCTGTCCTTGCGGGCTTGCCAATTTCCTTGTGCTCGCAATCTACAAAGTCCCTGCAGGCCTCTGCCGGCGAGCGCTGAAGAAGAAGCGACGCGAGAATCTGGCCAAGAAGGGACTGACGCCGCCGAAGCGCCGTGCCTGTTCGTGCAGCTACGACGAAGATTTTCAGATTCACCCTCTGTGTGGGGATAGCTTGCACGATATTAAGTCCCAGAAATCGCAAGAGTTAGATAAGGAGGCAGAGGAGCTGGAGAAGGAGATGTGGGAAAGGTTTTACAGTACTGGCTTCTGGAGAAGTCCTTCTCAGAGAGAGTCCTCCACCACCACCTCCGCCGCCTCCTCCCAAAATCTGACTGACGTTAAATCCTTATCCAACCTTAACCAGGTTACCTATTGAATTTATCTAAAACCTTCCTCAATACTCCCAAAAGAAAGAAAAGGTTGCAAATTTGAATACATTTTTGTTCTTTCTATAGGCAATGCTCGTGGTTTTCAGTCAAACAGAGGGAGGGGTTGTTACTTTATTGTGTGTGAATTTTAGGTTGATGCCTTTGGGTGACTGTGCACGGTTATGTTGTATCCCTGCCCTCTGTGCGACTCAGAGTTGAGCTCAAAATGTACATTTTCAGAGTGCTGGAGGATTAGGTTCAAATGTCATGAGCATTGCTTTTCATCAAATGTGCAGCGTTTCTAATGAATTTGAAGCTGTTTTGTGACATGAGGTTTTGGTGTCAAATTTTATGTTATTTTGTGAGAAAGATTTGCACTTGAGCTGGCAATTAGACTTATTGACTAATACTAGATTGCTTGAAATTTCAAAGGAAATAGAGAAGCAAAAAGGTAAGTGGTGGAAGATCTATGTAAGATTTCCTCTCGGGATATGTGGATTCGATTTTGACTTTGTAAGTTATGTGTGACAAATGTTATATCTATGGAAAGAGATTAACTTTGGGCATTTTATACATTTAGATGTCATCAATACAGGGCCTGGTTTCTTCTTCTCAAATCCATTATGGCTTTGACCTAGATAATTTTCTTCTTTTGTAATATAAAATGATTATTGCTTCTTTGCTCTGATATTTGTAAACTACGCCTACAGCACTACGCAGCTGTAATTGAATGCTGCTTTAGGTTTTATCCAGAATTATGAATTGCATTATTGCCTAAAGAAGAAAAGGGCAAGATTTGATGTAGAACAGAGAAACAAGAAATTGAGATATTGTAACTTGTGAACCAGTGGTGACTTATGATTATGACCATGAGCACCATCTTTGGGGACAGATCACGGGTATTTTGCAGAAATGTAAGATGGGCCTTTCTTTAATTTTTGCTTTCCAGTTTCCACCCAGATTTGAATGTTACGTTTGTGGGTGTGGTTGATCTGAGAAGCACTGTACTTGGAGAGTTTCTATATGAGGCATCAGGCATGCCATTGATATCTTTGCAGTAATGTGTCACTATCCAATGTACTAGTACTTGGTTAGCCACAGGTCCAGGAGCTTGAGATCAGAAGAGAAACCAATTGGGTGGCCCGGGCGTGTAAACTGTCCCTGTTTTGAGTTTGTCCCTCACCCCTGTGGGATAGGGACCGTCCACTTTCAACATGGATACCTTTTTTTAATTGCCTCTTCTTCTTTTGATTCTTTCTTCTCTTCCATTTATTCTGCCACCATATTTTGGTCCACACCATTAAACTGCGAATCCCAAAATAGTACTAAGAATGATACGAGTAACACAAATTGTGTGATGTAAAGAGCAGAACAAGTTATTGTATGCGAGTGACGCGGTGATGTTGGTGGTACACACTACACAACATGTCTAAAATTCAATTCTGGCCAAATTTTTTTCGGTAATGTTGGGAACAGATGAATTAAATGAGAAAAGGCAAACAAGAAATGTGGGGTGTCTATTATCTATGTCATTTATTGGCAACTTGTGCAAATGAATCCACCGTTTCCCTGCCTCTTATCCATTATCACTTATTCTATTTTATGTTTAATTTTCTTCTGAGACAAAATAAGAGAGTGCAGGATCCCTTCCTTTTCTTTTAGATCTCTCCATTTCATCTCTATTTTTCATTTTAAATCTATGAGACTAAACCACCCCCTAATGGCAGTATCAGAGTATCTCTACTCTAATTTTTCAACCACTGTGAAAACTGAAAGCTACCAATAGAACAGGAGTTTCTTAATTAGCAAGTTATGGGATTCTAAAACTCATTTACTTGAACCACTGGACCGGCCAGCTTAATAATACCAAAGGCTAATAATTTGCGTTAAGATCCCACTTTGGTTTTTTCTTTTTCTCAGTGTCGGTTCCATTTTCGTATGGCTTTTTTCACTTTTACACATATGCGAAGATTGGGATTTTTTTACTCTATCTACATGACGTGTTGACTTCTATCGAAATACACAAAATACCTTTGAAACCCCACGATTCTCTTTCGGCTCTCAATCTTTTCTTTTTGAAACCCTTTTGGGTTTAGATTCGATTATGAGATTCACAAGCAAAAAAAGCGAAGGTAGTTGTAGAAAGAGACGTCTTAGCTTTTACGTCAACAACCCACTCTACAATTTATAATTTATAAATATATACCAAGTTACACCACTCCTCAAAGATGATGTGGCTGTACTGTATTTTTAAAAAAATTAAATTATTCAATATATGATAAAACATATAATTCTTTATAAGATATAATAGCGAAACGATATAAGAAAATATATCAATTCTTTATTTTATTTTTTTGTAAAAGTTTGGCATGTTTCATATATCACGTCATTTTTATATTATATAAAAAATTATATATTTTAACACATTTAAAATGATTTATTTTTTTAAAATCTTTATAACAATACCAAAATTAGATATAGGTTTCACCGAACCCACCAAATGAAAGGCAGACTGACTCCTCACCATTATACATATTGGGTTTTTGTAAATGTTATCGGGAGTAGCCTAAAACAGAATCCGCTGATATAGTTTGATTGTTGGTCGGGTTGGGCCATGTGGCCTCTTGAGTCTAAATGGACTCTACATTTGGGCTCTATCTTGATTCCACTATTATATTTAGGGATTTTTTAAGGTGGCATCCGAATGAAGAGTAAATTTTTGCTTTTGGTTGATATTTTCATAGAAAGGTGTATGTACTGGCCCAATAATCTATTTGCACAACATGCATGAATTAGAGGATATATCATAATCTATAATGTAGTAAACTAAGAAAACTGCATGGAAATATAATCTCATTAAAGCATGTTTGCCCACAAGAGTAATGTCACATTATCACAAATCAACTATACAAATTAAATTTAAATTATATATATGGCAAAGTCTGATGATTTTGATAGAAAAAAACTAATTCACCTAAACTTAATTTTGCTAAATATATAATTTGTGGATGTAATACTATCCTGTGAACAAAATGTTGACAACTCTGTCTAGCCAATCGCCTGGAATATTCTACTTTATTTAATCTGCTGGTCAGTCAATAATTGACAAAATGTCAACATTTTTGTCTTGGAATATGTGTTATTTTTCACCTTACTCTGCCATTTTCTTTTTTGATACACCAATTGATCACTCTTAATTTTTTTAACCATAAATATATAGTCGAATTTTGAGTCCAAGTCTTCTGAGGCTGCTAAGTTTGTATCACAATTAATAAGGGATAGTCTTCATTCTCCGAAGGTGATTGGCATGAAATCTTCCCTATGAAATAATGCATTTTTGTTCGCCAACCGTGTTCTCCATACATTTTTCATGTATTTGTTGAGAGTGGGGAAAGTTAGGAATTCCGAAAATGACAAAGAGTGGTTCATCAGCTTCTTCTAGCAACAGAACATTAAACATGTGTTATTGAACAACATGCGGTATTTGGTTTCAATAATTTTGCTATTCTTGTTAAAAAAGAAAAAACGTAGAGAAAAAAATTTATCTTTGGCTTCACAATGTATTTAGATGCAAGTAATGTTTGTGTTCTGGATTTTGGCGCAGCTAAGCAGTGATAGTCCATAATAATAGACAATGAGTTCTAACATGGTAATTAGTCCATCGGGAGATCCACTTTTTCTTTTTTTCGTTTTTACATGAGATAGCTTGGCTAAATGATTAAAGCTGTTATTTTGCAATTAAGAAGGTTTGAACTTAAGATAGGGGATGAATGACAACCTTAAGGTTAGAGGCGGCTCTACTGCATATCCACATTAATATCACAATGAAGAGGTATGAATATGAAGACTATAGACATACTAAAAAGGTGTTTGCTAAGTTACACGTTTTTTTAAAGGGGGTGTAACACTATTCACCTCCCTGATTGGGGGGCTTCTGGTGAGACTTAGAGGTTGAATTTAGTGTCATTGTGAAGTTTTTGAAAAATTGAGTCATACAGTTCTTTATAAAATGAAAAAACGACATGATATAAGAAAACATACTAAACAACAAATTTTACTTTTGCCAAAAAAAAATAATTTGACATGCTTTTCTATATAGTGATATTCTTGCATTTTATAAAAAAAAAATTGTGTATTCTATCATATATTGTGTGATCAATTGTTTGAGATATTTACAATGACACAAAAATTACTAAGTGAGTCCTACTAAAACCCACCTAATCAAGAGGTGGGTAATGCTACACCTCCTCTTAGAGGGATAGCTTAACAAATACCTACTAAAACTATTATTTTCAAAATAATATAACTCTTTCATTAGGAATGCTAAAATTTGTTATAAAATGTCAAAGTAAGGAAGAGGGATAGAGATTGCTAATGTAGGACATGAAAATTGCCACTTATCTGNGGGGGCTTCTGGTGAGACTTAGAGGTTGAATTTAGTGTCATTGTGAAGTTTTTGAAAAATTGAGTCATACAGTTCTTTATAAAATAAAAAAATGACATGATATAAGAAAACGTACTAAACAACAAATTTTACTTTTGCCCAAAAAAAATAATTTGACATGCTTTTCTATATAGTGATATTCTTGCATTTTATAAAAAAAAAAAAACTGTGTATTCTATCATATATTGTGTGATCAATTATTTGAGATATTTACAATGACACAAAAATTACTAAGTGAGTCCTACTAAAACTCACCTAATCAAGAGGTGGGTAATGCTACACCTCCTCTTAGAGGGATAGCTTAGCAAATACCTACTAAAACTATTATTTTCAAAATAATATAACTCTTTCATTAGGAATGCTAAAATTTGTTATAAAATGTCAAATTAAGGAAGAGGGATAGAGATTGCTAATGTAGGACATGAAAATTGCCACTTATCTGAGTTTCTCCCTCCGTGGAAGGATCTACATGTAATTGACCAGCCATGGCCCCTCATATTCTAGTCTCTTTGTGTAATAATCTTTCAAAATTGGTAGACAAGTTGTTAGTTGTCTGTCTTTGACAGAAAAGGAAGCCAGTTTCACAAATTGGTTAGATGCTTAGATGGACCAAAACTTCTATTTATTTGACCGCGTTACATGGACCAAATTAAAATAACTATAGTGTCGTGTAATTTTATTACGAAAAAAATAAATACTAGCAATTTTGAGTAGGGAAACAAGTCAATAACTCAATATTGACAAATTATTCATGAAATATAACAGTAAGCTGACATGATTAAATAAAAGATAAAGGAACCAAACCCACATAAAAAATTGGCAGCAAGCAATTAATATTTTAAATAAAAGATAGAAGAATAGATTATAATTTTTAATTATATGGAATCCTTATTTATGTCTTTATTCTTGAAAAGGTGAATCATGAGTAGTTTTCAATTATAATTTATAAATTTAAAATTAATATTTTTTTTGCCATAAAAATTAATCTAAATTTATAACACTAAATAAGATGCTTTCTTCATAGTAGATTAGTAGAACAAATAGATATAGATATTGATAAATTTAAATTATTTTCTTTCGCAACTTTGACAATTTAAAGAAATAATGGATTGATAAATATATCATTTATATGTAGTGGGGTACAAATTCTAGACAATATTTAAAATAAAATAAAACCCATGTCATATAATATAATGTTGCAACGGTGGGGGATAGGATGTAATCGGTCTGATCCGGTTCGATTTGGTCAAATTTATTCAGTTTGGTTTGATTCGATTTTTTGTGTTTTTTAAAATCAAACCAAACCAAACCAAACTGACCAAATTCAGTTTGGTTCGGTTGGTCGGTTTTTCCTACTAAAGTATAAGACCGAAGTCTCCAACCAAGAGAAATAGAAATTTCAGAAGGGCAGGGAAATAGAAATAAGGAGTGGATTGAGAAAGCAAGAGCTTAAGCAAGAGAAATATAAAAACAAAGACATAAGTAGGGAAAAAGAGAATAGATCGAGCCAATATGTGTGAATCTGTCAGTCTCTTTCTAGTTTCTTCTTATTCTCTGTATCTCTCTCTCGTTTCTTCTTCTTCTCCGTCTCTCTCTTGAAACGATTGGGAACTTTGGAATACCTCAGTATAGAGGTAGCATGGCTGAAAGCGTGGTGAGACTGTGAGAGACAACCACCGATTGCGATTCAACAGAAAGGGAGAGGCCGAGAGTCATGCAATACTGCAAGAGAGAAAATTGATTGAAAATTTGTGAGGAGGAAAGAGGGTATTAGGGTTCAAAATTGTGAAATCCTTATTAAAACTCAAAACATCGTAGTTTTAAGGAAGGGAAGTATATAATACTAATATATATATATAATTAGACTTCGGTTTATTTGAATTTTTGGTCGGTCTTTTATCATTAAAACCAAGAACCGAATCTGAAAATAGAAATCGACAACTAAATCAAATAAATTGATTTGGTTCGGTTTAGGGTCGGTTCGACCTTACCCCCTGGGAGGTGACATAGCATTTGCGATTTCTAAAATGAGAATGGAGTCCTATCTTGACATAAGTGACAACATCCAATTATTTAAAGGCGGAGAGAGCCAGAAAGGTGAGTTTTTTGATGATCTCCCTCTGATGCGGTGGGGGCAGGGCAGAAGGAGAGGCTCTGTTTTCCAACACACACAAATATATTAACGAATAAAACCCATAATTGAAGGTAAAGTAGGCGGAGTGTCATTCTCTTTCATCCTCTTTTTTAATAATTTCTCCAATTGAAATTGAATTCTTGGGTTTCCGTTTTTCTGCAATGGATCTCTAGCATTCTCTGGATTGTGAATTCAAGCCTCGGTCACCGCTTGATGGGCGTTCCCTCTCTTTCTTGATCCTATTTCCGGAGCTTTCCAAATTCTCAATGGAGGTAAAACCAGAACATTTTATTGAAATTTAACCCAATTTGTATCTTTTTGTTTCAAAATTCCTGATTGCCTTCAAGGGTTCTTCTCTTTTACGTGTATTTTGTTTCTATCACAAAGATTCATTCCCCCCCTTCCCCCTCTTACTTGGGGTTGATTTAAATTACGTCCATACGTGATCCTTTTTGTTTTGAAATTATTATTATTATTTTTCGTGAATATAGTGATGATTTTTTCGTCATGAAAGCTAACGACGGTTTTCTGCTGTGTGGCACAAAAAATATTTCAGCTAGAATTTTCTGGATAAATATAAAGGACAATCAAATATTTGAGGCATGCTTCTGATTTAGGATCATTGTTTATTTTAATATCTTCCAGACTACTAGACCTAGGTTTGATTTTACAGCCAAAAAGATGTTTCTTATAAGTTATCTAATCACCCTATGGAAGCCTTCCAAGAAGAATTTATGAAGCCTATCAGGTAGTATGTAGCAGGTAGTAACTACATTTATTTTATTGGGTTGATTATGGAGTCAGTGGATCCTTTTACATCAGTTGCACATAATTCTTTGGCGAATGTTTGTTGTTGTTGTTGTTGTTGTTGTTATTTATGGTAGAGATTGTGTTTAGCAGAATTCAGAGGGAGGTAGTATGGAGTTAGGTCAAACTAGTTGGGAGTTTGGCTATGTAGAATTGAGCTAGTAATTGACAACCTTTTCTTTTTCATCCACGGCCTGGTTCACCAGGTAACTCCGGGTACTATCTAAATTCCTAGTTTGCTAGTTGAAGTCAAATTTGGTTGATGATTCTTAATAAATTTCCTTTTTTGATGATATAATGCTTTCAAGAGCAATGCTCAGAACAATTTCCACTTACTGACTCTGAAGTTTTGGGCTGATATGTTAAAGGTTCCAGACATGGAAGGCAAGAACTCTGAAAGTCATATGACATCAGCTGCTGCCTTTGTGGAAGGGGGGATTCAAGAAGCCAATGATGATGCTTGCTGCATATGCCTTGAGGATTTTTGTGAAAGTGATCCTTCAACGGTAATATTCATTCTATGTGTGCTTCTTACTGTTTTACAAATAGAATCATATACAAGTATGGTTTTATTTGAAATACCATTGTTGACTTCTACTCTCTCGCTTTTTAGGTGACTACTTGCAAGCATGAGTTTCACCTGCAGTGCATTCTTGAATGGTATATCTCAATATTACTGTTTGAGTTTCATTAATGTCCTATTTAACCCAAATTTCCTCTGATGCAAAATTTTCAAGTTTCATCATTGCCAATTTAACTGTAGATACTCCTAAATCTATTATTGCCAAAAGATTAGGATCTGAATGTCCATTGATCAAGTATTTTGGTGATTACAAAATCATTGACTCCTACAATAGTATGGATTAGAATTCTGTCCTATGTTTGATTTTTATATTCAGATATTCTTGATTTTGGTCAATATTAAGGCCTAACGCTGGTTCTGACTTTTGAGATTTCTGCAGATGTCCTCTTGTTATGACATTATTTGGAACATAGTTTCCAAGAAATGGAAAACTATCTGGTTGTTTGGTATTCTATGGTGCATGGATGCTTTTGTGCACATACCAATGCTATTAATTTGCCAAAAAAGTTCTTCTCTCTTAAACACTGGGCTATTTTGAGCTGCTGATGGTTGTGAACTGTTGATGTATGTTTTATTGAAAATGAAGAAATATACTTTAGCAATTGTTACTGAATCTTATGGTTTCTTCAAGGAGTTTCCTTATTTAACATGCAGAGAGATTGGAGAACCCTTTGGTATTAATCCGTTGTTCTATTTTTGGTTTACCTAATTGTTTAGCTTTTTCTAGGGGGATATTTTATCTTCCTTTTCTTTGTATCCCTTCTGTCTCCGAATAAAATTTCTTCTTTTATCCAAGAATTGTTACTAAATCTTATTTGTAGGTGTCAGAGAAGCTCTCAGTGTCCTATGTGTTGGCAATCTATTAGCTTGAAGGATTCCTTGAGGTTAGTTAAGATTGCTTTTTGGGATGTACTTTATAATTTTTTTCTTGATTGCTTTATAAAACTTTAATTCATGCTATGGCAGTCAAGAATTGCTTGAGGGGGTAGAGCAGGAGAGGACCTTGAGAAATACTTCATCAAGAAATGCTGCTATATTTCATCATCCTGCACTTGGTGATTTTGAATTGCAGCATGTCAGTTATCTATCAGTATTTGATTGTTGATTTGGTTTTCTTGTTTTTTAAGCACATTATCACTTTACCTTTTGTTTATACTTAAATTTATCTTGTACTGCAGTTACCCATGGGTGTAAATGATGTGGATATTGAAGAGCGGATAATTCAACATTTAGCTGCTGCAGCTGCAATGGGCAGAGCGCACCACCTGGGTCAGAGGGAAGGGCAAAGAGCTAGGCCATCTGGCCATGGTCGTCCACACTTTTTAGTATTCTCAACTCAGCCTAGTGTGCCTACATCTGGTCCTGTTTCACCTGCTGGAGGGGGAACTGAACCTGCTGCAATTCCTGTGGGAAGTCCATCTACTCCACTTACATCTGATGGAGATGAACCATCACAGCAGATCGCACACCTTCAAACTCGGAGCTCTTCTTTACCTCCCAGATCTGCTGTCATGGCAACAAATCGTCAAGGAGTTTACTCTAATGATCGGTAGTTATAGCCTTCATATATTTTCTTATGGCTGAATATTTGTTGCTAGGATTGGTAAAGTTATACACTTTTATACACTGTGCATGTGTTTACCTGCAGGGGCTCTACTGTTCATTCTTCACCACCAAACCAAGATAGAGCGGGACCATCAGAATTGCAGTCATTTTCCGAGACTCTGCGGTCCAGACTAAATTCAGTGTCCGTGAGGTATGATTATTAGGAAGCCACCCTTTGGCTCTGCGGTATGCTGTGTTACACAGACAATAGTGCACTTGTGCACAAACTATGCTTTTTCTCAAATCACCACATCTGATATGAACTTATCTTGTGACTAAGATACAAAGACTCGATTTCAAAGAGCACTAGGGGATGGAAGGAGAGGCTGTTCTCTCGTAATTCTTCCATGTCAGATCTTGGTTCAGAAGTTAGGAGAGAGTTGAATGCTGGGATTGCTAGTGTATCTCGATTGATGGAACGCCTTGAAACTAGAGAAAACAATAGAGCTGAGGGTACTTCAGCGTCAAGTAATTTGGCAGATTGTTCCATTGCGGAGACAAGCAACCAGAACAATGCTGAAGCTCGTGGAGAAAATTCTTTGAGTGACAACAATACTCCAGCTACTTGTTCAGCTGGCCGACATTCAAATTAAGATCTATTTTCTTTCTGCTAGTGCATCTTTCCTCAGCATCTCATATTTGAAGGTGAGCCTTGATCTTAGTCTAGATCTGTTAGGTTCAGAACAGAGCTTCATTTATGAATTAAACAGCTTCTATTGGAAAAAAGGGTACTTTTGGTTTTGATGATAACGTATATGAAATGTTTCTGTCATTGTCATAACTTCTTATGGGTTATCTGTCTACTTTGGTGGGACTTAAGAGTGTCCTTACTGCAAGTGGTATTAGGAGGAGGGAAGTGAAATAATAATTGAAAACACGTTCATGTTTGCTTGGTAGGAGAGATAGAGGAGGAATAATTACGAAGGTGGGATATCAGTTCATTAGTTTCTTCACAGATTCGATATTAGATGACAGTGATGTGATTATAATGGGAATAAAGTGTGGTTTTATTAGCAGAATTAAATCGGTTATATACTTACTCAGAAATGCCCTTTTTGTTTCTAGATAGTATTTTGAATGAAATGGTAATCAGGAATACAGATTATATCTATTTCTAGTTCTCCTACGTCCTACCAAGTAACGAGAGATGAGGGTGAACCCCTTATTTTTAGTTATTTTAATATTCACCTTTTCAGTCTCTCTCATCAAGCATCTCCAAGAACCAAAAACCACACTAATGCAAAAGCTTTTCATTTTTCTCTCCGTTTTGGTCCACTCCACCATGTGCTTCATGCTAAGTTAGCTCTTTGGTATGACATGTGAGTGGATAGTATGGAGCCTGATTTCAACTGTAAAAAGTGAGAAAATGCTATGACACAATCTTGCATTCGTGTAATATTACATACCTCTTCATATTTATTCTTTATTTGTTTTTTCAGGTTAACTGTTTCTCCAGACATGACATTCTGAGGGGCAGATGCTTTCGATTACAGTCCACATGAAGAGTCTTCTTCTGAAAATAGTTATGGCGATTATGCTGTGGTTGGGAATAAAGTTAGGATCTGAAAAACATTTGCGCCTAAAGCTAAAAGATTTTTTTTTTTTTTTTTTTTTAATGTATATATGAGGGCAGGATTATGGAACTGGAATGTACTCTGGTCATCAATGTATCTATGGGAGTAAGTGTTGAAATTCAATGGAACTTATGTCCACGATTTGTATTCATACTTCTTCATATCACTATTGTATAGATCATGCCGGCAACTCCATTAGTACTCGCTGTTCCTATGCCTTCTGAATTCAATGATACTTAGGTGTGCCTGTGCAATTGAAAGTGGAACAATACAAGATAGATTCCCACCTTCATTTTTCACATCCTCTTTTATATACACACTGCACTGCACCTTCTATGAAATAGGACCCTTGGGTGATTTCCAAAATTATTGTCCAACAGTAAACATGTTTCTTGAGCATTTCAACGAGGTGGAAAGGACGCAAAGTTTGAACTTGGAAAGCTCAGCTTACTGGTATATATAGGGGAAAAAAGTTCAGTTCTTGTTTCTATTTAAAAGAGATCAAATTCAAAACGCATGGAGTTGTAGTAAAAATGTTGATATTTTGCATCTAACTCCCTTTTTCACTGGTCGCTCTGGTCTTCCTAATAATGTAAATACTAAAAGGGAATGAATAGACTTCCTAGGCTGCATTTTAACTATGAAGAAAAGTCAGTACCCGCTTCTGTCCCAAACTTGGACTTGTAGTTGAGATGTGAGCTGGCTATAAACAAAAGAAGAGAAAAATTTGTATCTTTGATGAACACATCCACGGGATAGCAAAAGACATTTAAGACCACTTTATTCTCGCTTCTTGGACATGAATTTATACCCTAGTTTTTTATCTATTGTTTACTAATTAGCTTGAAATGTGCTATTAGCTAGTATACGAAAATGTAAAATATATATGCTATAAACACTAAAACTGTACAAATGACTTTGTTCTTGGGGTTTTATGATATCACCATTATAAATTTAACCATATACATATCTATGGATTAAAAAGGTAGAGGTGAAAAATCATATATCGGTTGTTTGGATATGATTATTATTTTATTTATACGCTATCCCTACTGATTCCTAGTTTAAGTCAAATCAAAGAAAAAACAAATAAGCAGGGAAAGCGAAAAGAAATAGAAGGTGAGGATGACAGAGAAACAACCGTCGGGAGAGACGTCGCCGTTTAGAAAGGTGAATGAAATGGTGACACATAGGTGACGGTCACGCATTAAGTGAAGCGCTTCAAAGGGAAGCGAAGAGAGAAGAATAGGAACAGGAATAGGAATAGGAAAGTTACATTTGTAGCTTAGCGTAGAAATGGAGGCATTTGGTTCACTGTCCGACACCGACACTTTGCCTTAAGCTGCATTACACATGTGCCCCTCTTCACCTTCTCGCTCGGCTCACCCTCCTGCTTCGACTTGGATTTAGGACCCTCCATTCACATGCATACTTTTTATACGCTGCCCTTCTCTTTATTATTATTATTATTAGTAGTAGTAGTAATAACAATATTATGAGGAAATTATTCTCAATTCTCAACAAAAGTGTTTAAATCCAAAATCAACTTCAATAATTAATAAATTAATTATTTGATATCATAAGTCACATCAATATCATAAATATAACTAATTACTAAGATTATTGTCACCATGAATTTTATTAGATTCACATATGTATCAATAAAAATAAATAACACAAATAATTTTAGTTATTAATTTTACTTATAGTCTAATTATTATTTATAATATTAAATAATTAATGTAATTTAATTAATAAATTTTTTAGTAACTTTTGGAATATACAAAGTTGTTCAAATTAAAAATTTATTGTAAAGTTATTTAAATCAATGGCATATATTATGATTAACAAATCTTATAATCCATCATTTCATTAATTGTGAATAAAAATGTTACTCTTAAAAAACATAAACGAACCTACCTCAGAATTGTAGTTTATGTGGCTTACACAAGCTCTCTATCATGATGATTCACATAGCAAATTAGCAATCAAAGGCGTGGCTTGAAAGCTAGCTAGCTAGCAAGCATGTGATAAAGTAATAAACCTGTGACTGCGAGCGGTGGCTGGCTTCTGTGTTAGTCACCACAGTGGTAGTGGGACTGGTACTTGCCGTGTGGTCCCCATTTCCAGGCTGGCGAAACTCCTCCTTCCACTGTAATATACAACTCAGTATGTCTCTTTCTCTCTCTCTTTGCTTTTTAAAGTCTCTGCAATAATACTCTCCCAAGAGTTCTTCTCTTTCCCTGCGTGTCCCTCTCACATTCTCTCTTTTTCTCATTCTCCACCATTAAGCTAAGCAAGCTCAACCCCTCCTTCTCACCAAACCCACACCACTTTACCTCTTAACAAAACAAAAACAACCCATCTCAGTTTTCTTCACCACCAAAATTCTGAGCTCTCTACCCAATGAGCACCATGGATTCCTTCGTCTATGGTGTCTCTAAACCCTTCTTCCTCTTCTTCACCACCCTTTTGTTTCTTTCTCTTATGCCTTCTCATTCCGCATTGCCGCAAAACCCCACCCACAAATCCTCATCTTCGTCCACCTCGGGTCAGATTAACTCTAACTCGGTTCTCGTGGCACTCCTTGATTCGCATTACACTGAGCTCGCTGAGCTTGTAGAGAAAGCGCTTCTGTTACAAACTCTTGAGGACACCGTTGGGAAGCACAATATTACCATTTTCGCGCCCAGGAATGAAGCTCTTGAGCGCCAGCTCGACCCCGAGTTCAAGCGATTCTTGCTTGAACCCGGCAACTTGAAGTCATTGCAAACGCTTTTGATGTTTCACATTGTTCCTAAACGAATCGGGTCTCACCAATGGCCCGCTTTGAATTCCGGGTCGGTTCGGCACCAGACCTTGACCACCGGCCATGTGCATTTGATGAAGAAGGATTCCGGGAAGAACGTTGTTGACTCGGCCGAGATTGTTCGCCCAGATGACGTCGTTCGCCCCGACGGTTTGATTCACGGGATTGAGCGCTTGTTGATTCCACGATCGGTGCAGGAGGATTTTAATCGTAGGAGGAATTTGCGCGATATCTCGGCGGTTCTACCTGAGGGCGCACCGGAGGTGGACCCCAGAACCCACCGGTTGAAGAAACCCGCACCAGTGCCCGCCGGGGCTCCACCAGTATTACCAATTTACGATGCCATGGCACCGGGTCCCTCACTGGCTCCGGCTCCCGCTCCGGGACCCGGTGGAGCTCGCCATCACTTCAATGGGGAGCGGCAGGTGAAGGACTTCATCCAAACCCTGTTACATTACGGTGGGTACAATGAAATGGCTGATATTCTGGTTAACTTAACCTCTCTAGCCACCGAAATGGGAAGGTTAGTCTCAGAGGGTTACGTCCTCACCGTGTTGGCTCCGAACGACGAGGCCATGGCGAAGCTAACCACAGACCAACTGAGTGAACCGGGTGCACCGGAGCAGATAATCTACTACCATATTATACCCGAGTATCAGACCGAGGAGAGTATGTATAATGCAGTGAGGAGGTTCGGGAAGGTCCGCTACGATACACTGCGGTTACCGCATAAGGTGGCGGCTCAGGAGGCTGATGGTTCTGTGAAATTTGGTCAAGCTGAAGGCTCTGCGTATCTGTTCGACCCTGATATATACACAGATGGAAGAATTTCAGTGCAGGGTATTGATGGGGTTCTTTTCCCACCGGAGGAACACTCAAAGACAGAGCAAGAAACAGCTCCACTTGTTAAAGTTGCTGCCAAACCAAGGAGAGGTATAATTTCTTTTTTTTCTCTCTAATTCATTTCTTTCCCTTGCTCATTTCCGTAGCTTGTATCATATCAATTTTTGTTGTTTTTTATTTTTCGGGTTATTAACTTGTTGTTTAGGATAGAGGTCCATACATTTATAATTATTTGCTGAGGTTTCCAGGAATAAATTTGAGCTACTGAATTTTGGAATTACTTAGCAGTATGGTGCATATTAGTATAATGTAAAATTACATGTAGTAGGAGCTTCTTTGTTTATGTTTGAGTTTTGAACCCAACCTTGGGTTTCATAAACTTGCTATAACTTCTGGAAAGGCTGGAAGCAACCTTAGCTTTGCCATAACGAACGCGGCCAATTGTGGAAACAACATGTGATGTGATTGCTTTAGATTGTTATGTGTTCAAGGCTCTTGCTCATCATAATCTACCTCCTTCATGAGTAAAACAAGTATATGATTGCTTTATATTGAGGATTAATAGCCATTTGCATTTGGCTATAGGAAGCGGCGGGGAACTCGCCAAAAATTACATGTTGAGGACAGGGTGTGTTACTGTTTCTGCAATGAATTTATATTAGTCCAATGAGTCTGTTCCCTTGTCCCAACTAGTCCATGTGATTAATCAACCATAACTTGGTGCCGAGCTGTGAGCCACATTCTCCTTCCCCACCCACCACCATAACTTATATGATTGTTTCATATCTTTTATAGTATCTATAATATATATATATATATTTATAGTCAACTTGCATCTTCTTTTTAACTTCAAGTTTTGATTACCTTATACAAATTAATTATTTTATTTGTTGCACACTTGGATTGAAGAGATATAAAATTAATTTGCTTGAATCATCCTCCTAATGTTTAACTTCCTTTTCAGCATACAATAGTAATGGAAGAAAGTGATCCTGATGACTTGTTCTTAGTTGACTAAACATTTTATTTTACCTAATTCCATGTGGCAGGGAAATTGCTGGAAGTAGCTTGTAGCATGCTTGGAGCTTTTGGACAAGTCTGCTAATGAATTCGCTTTCTCAACTAATCGCTTAAAATAGAAAAAAAAAAAATAAAAATTTGAAGAGAATAAGGAGCAAAGTCATGTAAACAAATTGATAAATGGTAAGTTCACCCACCATTCATTGCCTGGTTTATATTTTTCCTCATTCTTTTTCTTGGTTGAAGTCTGAACTATAATTTTTTTGTTTGTTTGACATGAATTATGCAGTAGTAGGAGTAATCAGTTTAATACAAAAGGATGTATCAAGAATCTACAATCAGAGGGAGCGATTAAGTTGCAGGATTTTCGTGGGAAACTCACACAAGATAAAGATTTTCTTTGTCATTTTGTTTTACATACTGTAATTACATATCATTTTTTTATTATTTTTATGTTGATTCACTGTCTCTGTATGCATAAATAACCTTGGAATACGACACTTGTCTTCATCATGGGTTTGCTTTGCATACCTTTTTACCTCTTTTAGTGTGAATCAAATTCATACGTAATCTATTTCTTCATCATCTTCTTTTTGCTAGAAAATTAGAAATTCCTCTCTTGCCTCTATTGCATTCCAAGCCTAGCATCTTTTTCTATATAAGGGATCTTATTATTATTAGGTACAATTCGGAGCATTATTTTGTATACAACTAATTATGAATTGGACCTTTGCTTGGCTTTTAATGTATACTTTCTGGTTATTTTTCTTTTATAGCTAAGCTAAGAGGGTACTTCATTGAAAGCTAAATTTATGGTTGCAGTGAGGGAAGTTGGTGAGGAATCAATTATTTTGGTGAATAAGACAGCATAGCCAATGGTATTATGGGCTGGGGCACCTAAATGTGTCGGTTATTATTTAATATTCAACAGTGTCTTTTTGAAGATGTGATGTCATATTTGTGCTTTAGCTAGAAAAATGCTGCTATGAAAGCTGGTCCCAACTGTAGTATTCCTTGATTATTGCCCAAGAAATCTACTCTTTCTATTTTTAAAGTATCAACGAAGTGATAAAATTCGTTTAACTTAGTAATGAGTACACCCACATTATAAAGAACACAAGCTAACAAACACGCACATCAAATAAAGAAAGATAAAGGAAAGGAGGAAAAAAGAAAACAGGTACAAACAAACATAAAACAGTTGAAATACAACTTAGACACGGTCATCTTAAAATCTAAAGTCTAAAAAAACCTCTTTAATTATGCTTCTGTTGCACTTTACTTTCTATCCTTAAAAAATGTAGGAAATACTTTATTAAACTACGAAAATGTGGGTTTGACCCCCAATCCCCAAATAAACATCCAAAAATAGACGAAAAGTGTCACGTGTCTGGCATGTGAAGTGTTTAAATAAAAATAAATTTATAAAATTGGGGTCAAAAAATAATATTTAAAAATTTTTAGGATCAAATAATAATATTTAAAATTAATGATCTTCAACTTCTCTTTCTCTCTCTCTCTCTCTCTCCCCGGTGATCTTGAAGACATAGGCCCTAAGTTCCTATTGGTGGGAGCATTGCAAAGGTGAGTAGATCAAACCTTAAAGAGGAATAAAAAATTGCAGTAGAAGGTTACTAGGAGCATACCTCACCCAAGGTATCATCGCTAACTTCCTGGGAAATCTGGTTGCCCTGAAATGCTCGATGACATAAACAAATAACCGCTTGAAATCCAATATATAGAGTAAAATTATTACAAATAATCCTTGTTAATCAATCCAATTCTTCCATTTCAAAAACAAAAAATTAGTTGAATATATAAATGAGAAAACAAAATATTCAAGTAACTTTTCCAAGAAAGATCTATCTACTAGTTTTCTAGCACCTCTGTTTCAAACCGAAAACAAACAATTCCAGTTCTTCATTTTCAGAACCACACAACAAAGGAATGAAAAACCAAAAAAGAGTTAAATTCATAGAAGAGATGGGATTACAGTTTCTGATCATCATCGATCTCTAGCTTCTTCTGGCACCCAGTGGTGGGATTTGCAATGTTGAATTGTAGAGATTGCACATATTTAGCCACAAATAACAATCATATATTACAAAACAAATTAGAGGAAGAAAAATTAGGGCTTCGGTGAAAAACCTTCATTTTGGAATCTCCTCATCCTTGGACCTCAGGCTTTTCAAAACTAGATTTTGCGATTGCCTTTGTGGCGGGGTCAGAGTCGAAGTTGGGGATGGAAACAGATTCGGAGTCGGGTTCGGATTCGAAGCCTAAGGCAGTGGTGGAGGGGGTTCGACAGCTATCCTGAGCTCGTTATTGTAGAGGGCCTTCTTGGTGGGGTTGGATAAGATGGACCAAGCATCATGGATGAGGCTGAAAGCGTGGCCGGCGAAGGCGAAGTGGTTGCGGTGAGAATCGATGATGAGAGAGAGAGAGAGGGGTTGAAGATGACTAATTTTAAATATTATTATTTGGTCCTAAAATGTTTTAAATATTATTTGTTGACCTCAATTTTATAAGTATATTTTTATTTAAATACTCCACGTGTCAGACACGTGACTTTTTCGTCTATTTTTGGATGTTTGTTTGAATCATAGGGGTAAAGTACACATTTTTGTAGTTTAATGAGGTATTTCTTATGTTTTTAAAACTTGGGGGGTAAAACACAAAATATGTATAATTGAAGAGAGTTTTTTAGACTTTTTTCAAACTACAAAGAGCAGACCAGCACTGAGCAATGCAAGCAATTGTTCATAAGAATTTTTCTGAAAAATAGAATTACTCAGTTATTATATTTGAAAAGGAAAAAAGAAAAAGAAAGGATTTTTTTTTTGAAGGAAAAACTCCTTAACATGATGATCTGTCAAATAGCGAGCTTGGAAGATAGAGCTTCTGATTCCGAGTATCTTGCAATGCTAAGAATAATAAATGAATGGGATCTATTGAGCTGCTTAGCCAAAATAATAGTTCTTGTGTTGTAAAGCAAGCGTTTGAGGGAATATTTATTGGGTAATCAAGGATTGTCATCCTACAGTCTACCTTTGCGGAGAGCTCAAGTAACATTAAGGAATTGGAGAAAAGAAAAAAAAAATCGGATGGGTCAAAATTTAAGTATAATAAAGTGTAATTATTTTAAATTATTAAATTAGGAAGTTTTATTTCCACATTCAATTTTCCTAATGACATACTTTATTTAATGTCTAAATATAATATAGACTAATTTATCTTTATTTAATATAATTTTTTTTAGTCAATTGTAAAAATCCTAATTTAATATAGAAAATTTGTAGTCAAAATTTTAAAAAAATTATATTAATTACAAATAATTTAGTCTATATTATATTTAGACATTAAATAAAATATAATATTAGTAAAATAGGATGTGAAAATAATAATTTCTTAATTTGTTTCACATTAAGATTATATTTATATTTATAATTTTTTTTGAGTTATATAAGAATACAATATGTTTTAAAAAAAGATGAAAGTATGTGATAATAATAAAATTTATGATACTAAACCTTTAATTTTTATGACTAGCAAAAGTATCACTAAGTTTACATGTTATTTTTATTAATTTATTCAATAAATATGAATGAATAATATTTAATAATAGATATAAAAAATAGTGATGATTACGGTTTTGGCTGGTTTGGTTTGGGTTTCATCTGAATAAAACCGAAAACTCCAACTCTACTACATTTTTTAAGAACCTAAAAATCAAATAGACTGTAGTTGGGTAATACTGACATTTTTAGGGTAATGGCTTGTAATTTTTGTTTTTGAATTCAATATCATAATCAAAAAAAAAATTTAAAAAAATGAACTAATGTTGGCCATAACTCTAGATGAATACAAAACCCATATATATTAAAATAAACGCGCCGTATAACCCACGTACACAAGAATTTTCAGTAGAACACTAGAACGGAGGTCAGAGAGAAAGAAGAGAGGGTAGAGTGAAAGAATATGAAATAAAGATGGAGACAGGGCTAGAGCAAGAGGAATAGAAATAGAGACCTAAGCAGGGAGAAAGGGAGCAGATCGAGAAAGAGGAATTGAAATTTCAGATTTAGTGTGTGGGTAATCCTTTGTCTCCTTACTTCTGGGTAATCCTCTGTCTCCTTTATCAATCTGTGCTAAGGCAAAAAAAAAATAAAAAAATAATGCTTTTATTTCTTCTCCCTTGCTTTCCCTCAAGAATCCCAATTTGCTCTCCGCCACTGAATACATCAGTAAAAGAAGAGGGTTTAGGGTTTTAAGGGTTCTATTATGTGCAAGCTTCGTGTGTCTTATGCGTGTGCTTAGGTATTACTTCATGTGATTTAATAGAAAACCTATGCTCTTACAAAGTTTCAATTCCTTTTCTTTTCTTGATAAAAAAAATCTACAAATTCACTGATTTAGTTCCCACCCCACTTTACACGTCCATCATGGGCATACTTCAATATTATGAGCTTTCTGTATTTGAACTGAAATTCTATTGAATGTAGTTATCTGATATGGTGTTTTATGCCCACAATGCAGTTCCATATATTTGGTTCAAAAGCTCCAGTCCAATGGAAAAGGATCAACCAGTTTCTGTAAAAGATGCTGTTTATAAAATGCAGGTGGCCCTCCTTGAAGGCATCCAGAATGAAGACCAGCTGTTTGCAGCTGGGTCTCTAATGTCAAGGAGTGATTATGAAGATGTTGTAACTGAACGGTCCATCACAAACGTTTGTGGTTATCCCCTTTGCTGCAATCCTCTGCCATCTGATCGCCCCCGGAAGGGCAGATATCGAATTTCATTGAAGGAGCACAAGGTCTATGATCTACATGAGACTTACATGTATTGTTCTTCCAGTTGTGTTGTTAACAGCAAAGCTTTTGCTGGGAGCTTACAAGATGAGAGATGCTCAGCTTTAGACCGGAAGAAACTGAATGAGGTGCTTAGGTTATTTTCCAATATGCGTCTGGAACCAGAAGAGAATTTGGTAAAAAATGGGGATTTAGGGTTGTCTGGCTTGAAAATTCAGGAGAAAACAGAAACTAGCACTGGGGAGGCGTCATTGGAGCAGTGGACTGGTCCATCAAATGCAATTGAAGGGTATGTGCCAAAAAAGAGAGATAGTGATTCAAAGGGTTCCTCTGGGAAGGGTCTCAAAACAGGTGAGATTTTATTGGTATCCTGGCTTACTTTGAGGAAGATATGCCTCAGAATAATTAGATGATTATATGCCATTTTCTGCTTCAGACTGTCTTTTTTGTTGTATCATGTTTAATTTTTGGTATATTAGTGATCGTGACTCCAGAGCTGAGGACCTAACTCTTGCTTGGTTTCTGAGAATTGGAGGAATAGAATCGCTAATTTTAATTTTATTTCGTTTTCCGACTAAGTGAACTTGATTGGCATTGCAGGGACCAAAGCTAGTTCTGGCAAGTTAAGTGGTCAGAAAAATTCAATTTTGAATGAGATGAAGTTCACAAGTACTATAATTACTCAAGATGAGTATAGTGTTTCAAAATTGCCATTTGGTCAAACAGAGACTACTTCAGATCATAAAATTAAACCAACAGCAGAAGTGAATATAAAAAACTTAGATGATCGAATTGTGAATTGGGACTCATCATTTATTCCTATGGAGACTGATTCTGAAAGGATATTGGAGCAGCCAAAGGACGATCATGGCATTCAACAGCTGTCTTCATCTTTCACAAGTTCTATAAATCTAAGTACCTCAAAAGCAGACAAGGAAACAAGAGTCAAGGAAGCAGCCAAATCCTCTCTTGAAACTTCGGACAAAAAAAAAGTTAAACACTCTGTCGCCATATCACAAAGACAATGTGATGCGGAAAGGAATGATTCTGAGAGAAAATCAATACAACTGAAAGGGGAACAAAGTAGAATAGCCACTAATAGTGATGCGTCTGCTTCAAATTTAGACGCTGGAAATGCTGAAGAGAAATCCCGGGTTGAGAAAGCCACTAAATTCAGCAAGACTAAGACCAAGTCCTCTCTTAAATCCTCTGGCGAAAAAAAACTTAGTCGCTCAGTCACCTGGGCTGATGAGAAAATTGACAGCTCTGGAAGTAAAAGTCTTTGTGAGGTTAGAGATATGGGAGACATCAAAAAAAAATCTGAAATAGTAGGTAATACAGATGATGAAGATATTTTACGCTGTGCATCAGCAGAAGCCTGTGCAATTGCACTGACCGAGGCATCAGAAGCAGTTGTGTCTGGAGGATCTGAAGTTACTGATGCTGGTAATTACCATTTTCTTTCATAGGTTTTCAACTTTTCATATAAAACTTGGCTCATTTCTAATGGAGTTTTTGGCTTTCTATGAATCTTGTCCAGTTTCTGATGCTGGAATCATTATATTGCCACCTCCACAAGATGTTGGTGAAGAGGGGACTATGGATGATGTTGATCTGCTAGAAACAGATTCAGTGACTTTGAAATGGCCAAGAAAGCCTGGATTTCCAGATGTAGATTTGTTCGACTCTGAAGATTCTTGGTATGATGCTCCACCAGAGGGTTTCAGTTTGACTGTAAGTCTCTTGTCAAACTTATACAAACTTGCATGCATTTTCAAGATATAATCTTTATGGCATACAACTATTGATGCTTTTTCAACTTCTTACTTTCAGTTGTCACCTTTTGCAACGATGTGGAATGCTCTCTTTTCGTGGTTGACGTCATCTTCTTTGGTATATATATATGGGAGGGATGAAAGTTTTCATGAAGAATATCTATCAATTAATGGGAGAGAGTATGCTCGTAAAATTGTCTTGGCAGATGGTCGGTCTTATGAAATAAAACAAACATTGGCTGGTTGTCTTGCTCGAGCCTTACCTGTAGTTGTTGCTGATCTCAGGCTGCCAATACCAGTATCTACTTTGGAGCAAGGGATGGTAGGATTATGAAGTTGTCTGTTTTTTCTAGTTATTATGTGTCATAATTGAGTTTCAAATTAAGTTATGCTCGTTGAGGAAACAACTGCGAATATAATCTTTATTTCTGTATTAAAAAAATTTAATCAGTTCAATTATTAGTGTATGGATGGATTATATTTGATTGAGTTCTCATGACCTTATCTTAGGCACGCTTCCTGGAAACAATGTCATTTATGGATGCGCTTCCACCACTCAAAATGAGACAATGGCAAGTGGTTGTTCTTTTGTTCTTGGATGCACTCTCTGTTTGTAGAATACCTTCTCTTATCTCGTACATGACAGATAGGAGGATGTTGTTTCACAAGGTGAGACCACTTTTCTATATCATGCTGTTTACTATTTTTTGTAAATTATTTGTGCAGGAATCTAATTGATATGCATGAAGCGTCACATAATAATGCTGTATTGCTTATGTATTCTGGTGAAAAAGCCTTTTCCCTTTGTATGATAAAGATCTTTTGCTTGAGGTTATTCAATTAACTTACGTTTCTACAGTACCTATTTGCTAATAAAAACCTTTTTTTTTTTTTTTGATTGATGATAGCTATTAATATGATGTGAAGGTTAACATAACTTATTGTTTCGCTAGTACATGTTATTTTATTGTTTCGCTAGTACATGTTATTTTATTTCACATCTAAGTTTGATGCAAGGGAATTTTCACCTCACTTTCCAATGTAAATTTTTGTTAAACATTGCTCTGGTGCTGGTTTGGTTAAACAGGTGTTGGATGGTACCCGAATAGGTATGGAAGAGTATGAGGTTTTGAAGGATCTGATAATACCACTTGGCCGAGCCCCCCATTTTTCTGCTCAAAGTGGAGCGTGACATATGGAGCTTACATCATTAATGCTATTAGCTCGGAGTTCATCTATCACGTTGGGGACCTTTTAATGATTTTGGTGTCATCTGTTTTCAGAAAATTGAAGGTTACATTTTGGGAGAGTTAATGGAAACAGCTACCTCCCAAGTATTGAATTGCTGCGGTAAATCCGTTATTAAACATTAAACAACATATTACCCGGACTTCATAAAGGCCGGTGATGAAACAGATTTCTATCTGGTCTATTGCCAGTTGAATGCCCGAACTCGATTTTGATACTCAAATGTACAATGTTCTGAACATTTTTTGTTATATATATGTACAGACAAAATTTGGAAAGACTTTGCTTACTGAAGATAATTTTTTTTGTGATTTCAGTAAGGTATGATTCTAACAGATATCTCTATGAGCCTGTTTCTTTTAACTGGTATTGGATTTAAATTTCATCATAGTAGAATACTGGAACATTGGTGGAGCTGAAAGTGTCTAGTTTCACTCGTGATGATGAATAAGGTTCAACCATGGGAAGAGATCCAGTCATATCACTTGAGTCATGCTGCTTAGATCTAAGTCGTCTATTCCATTTAAGGTCATTTCAACCATTAAAACACATTAATATGTACAGTGATCACATTGCTAAATATGGGCTTCAAGGGGAACCGTCTTGCATATTTTGCTTAAGTAGAAGCAGAAAAGGGTAATGGTCTCCGAGCTTTGGGCCTTAGAGGTTTCTTCAATCAGATGTCAAAATGCATGTACAGTGATCACATTGCTAAATAATGAATTAATAAAGCTCTTCAAAATTCATTATAAAGGGTAACAGCTCAAAGTAATAATCAATTATCTTTATTTGCAATGCATGATTATGATGAGCAACAAACAACCTCTATTCACAATAACAATGAAATTATAATACTGGTAACAATGTAAACATGGTATTCCTAAGTTTAAGTAAATACTAGGTCCGCTTATACGAGTATAAACTCTTAACAGTAACTCAATATGATACAATCTGAGGTGCAGGTGAATTTAAGACCATTCCACTGTTTGGGGCAATAACTTTTTCAGATTCTAGCTCTCTGTCATTTTTGCATTCAGAATTGTTAACGGGTGGTGAATCTTGGTTTCCTTCGTAACTTACTATGCAGACTTTCCCGTTTTGGCTAGTTTCTGTGACCTTCCTTGCAGTAGACCTCACAGACTCCCCGTCAGTTTTTTTGGTTGCAGATTCCTGAGCCTGCAGCCTAGCTTGGGTTTTTCTGATTGGTTTCTTTGAAGTAACATCTTTATCAGATTTTATCATCACTGCCCTGGCTGAATCATTCTGTTGTTTCTTGTGTGGGCTGGAACATGATTTATCTTCTTCTGAATTGTTGTTCACAGCAGAACCTTTGTTCCTTCCAAGCTTTGGAGATTTTGGGCGGGTTGTTGGTATCTAAAGAAGAATGAAAATAGAAAGAAGAATCACATAATTTTAATTGCAAAAGTGAAGGAAACAAGCTAAGGCAGACAAGTATATCGTAAGTCCTGCTGGACAGCTTTATCAGTTGAGAGAAGATGAAACAGATGAGTTACCTTCTTCAGTTCAACTTTTGGAGGAGGCTCCTTATAGAAAGTTGGCATTGGAGTGGCTCTGAATGCCATGCTCTTCCTCAACTGCTTGATCTCTGCCTCCTGGTTTTCCTGCCAGAAATCCAAAACAAAAAAATGGAGGCAAAGCTGCGAGTGAAAACCCAAACGACTAGATGGAGCAGAAATCATTTTGAGTTCATCAAGTTGTTAGTGCTGAAACCTTTGATTTTTCTTGCAGGTTAGTTTTCTCTGCTTCCTTTGCCTGAATTTTCTCTTCTAACTTTGAGAAGAACTGAAAGACAAGGGGAGAAAAAATAGGATTAGTGTCTGTCATTTGTAATAATAATATCAATAGGGTGTAAGGTTGCAGCAAGAACCTCCTTCCGCTTTTCAGCACGTTCTTCCAATCTGAAAGAAAATCCAGAACCACTGCTCTTCCGTCGAGGGGTTAAACTCCTGATAGCATATAAACAGAAAGTTGTGAACATTTCCGGCCAAACAAGAAGAAATGGGGGGGCATCATCAAATATCAATGACATAGACATGTGAACAGGATTCAAATGAGACGAAAGTGCTATTGCTTGGCAATGGATCACAAAGAGTAATAGGGTATAAGTCGTACGAAGTTGTGGAATGGGTATCATCATCCTCTTTATCTGGCTTTGCAGTTTTGACTGGGTTTGAAATCTGATCAACGGACCTGCAGTAATGTCCAACATCATAAGCTGATCATCCATTTAACAGAGAAATACACGTGACTCTCCTGAAAATATATTTTTCATCATATATTCCCCCTATAGACTAAAGAAAAATTTACAGACGACATTAAAATCCATAACGTTAGACAAACTCTAGTGAAGGATTCAGAAAATCTCAGGAAATTGTGACTTACTGGGACGCCTCAGATTTTGGCTCTTAGCAAGTGCGACCCCGGGAGTAGACCTTCCAAACTGGTAAACAGGACAGAGGTCAGCAACACGTGGCCAATGAAAAGAAGCTACATAAACAAAGGCATTGAGAACAAAATACCTACCACAGAGTGTTTAGTGCTAAGCTTGGATATCAAAGANACGTGGCACAAGCTGATTCGACCATTAAAATAATCAGCAGGGAGCTGGGGGCTACATTTTGGGTGGTCAAACACTCAAGAAAAGGAAAAACTGCAGCAAAATACAAGAGGAGACACACTGCCGGAGGGAGGGAGCCTTCTTTGGGGACACGCCACGGGCCCCCCGATGTGTACGGTGGGGCCCGCATCCCAGCCATCTATTTTTTTTTTCTTTTTTGATTTTTTTAAAACTACTCTATTTTAGTAAATTTGTTTCCAACTACTCTATTTTGGTAAATAACTATCCTAACTACACTACTTTGGTCAAAATGTCTACTATCTGTTTGGCTGCATTATTGATAAGCATACTTTTTATATAGTAGTTAACCCTAATATTTAGNATTTTATTTAAAAATGTCCCAAAATATAAATTAATTTTTCAAGTATCCTATTTTTATAAATATTTTATCAAAGTCAATTAGCTACAAATAATAGCCGAGCAAAGTCTTAACTTCTACTAATCGATGCAGAAAAGACACACCCTTAATCTTGCGGTCTCACCCGCCCCAGATACTTATTACTCACACACACACCTATTCTTGTAATTTTAATGTATAGATTGATTTATATATATCTAGATGCTCAATAATTGAGATTAAATATTTTTTTTAAGGTACACATAGATAACTGAAATTAGATTATAAAAGTTTAATGACAATAATTTCATCGAAGTATTGTTAAGACTTCAGAGTTCATCCTTATCTTTGGAGTTGGGAGCTTTTGGTTTAAAAAAAATATATTTAATGCAATCGCACTTATAAACACATCAAGTTGTCTATGGCTTAGTTGGTGGCATTGACATATCTGCACATGACAACCCTTTTAAAAAATCTGGGTGTGCATGAGCATGATTAATAACAAATACTAGTAGTGGTGATATAAAATCATTTTTAGGTCTTTATCTAAAAGTTTAAATTGTTAAGCGAAGACTCATGAATGATTTTATATTTAACACGTCCACACTCGCAAAAGTCCTTTGGGCTTGAAGCGTAAAACAAAATATAGACCTACTTATACTTTGTTCTATGCTTTAAGTCTAAAAGTATTTTGCGTATGGGGGCGTATTAGATATAAAACTATTCATAAACTTTTATTTAATAACTTAAGTTTTTAAGTTGAATTGGTTCTTGACAGTAACTACTACGAGCACTAGTATTGACCTCCCACACCATTAGTAATTGCTAGCTGCTCTGTGCTTGTTTGTTTATAGCTTGTTGAATAAGCAAATGAAAAGAAAAATAAATTGCTTATAGTCGAGCGATATTAAAATTGTTCTTAGAGTTTATAAATTTCATGTTCAAATTCAGAGTCTTAACCACCAGCAGCAAAACAAAGCAAATGAAAAGAAAAGAGGAAAAAAAAAAGTCTTCGTACATGGGATTACTTTTTTCTGCTTGGTCTTCTTATTATATGTTTTTGCTACAGAGTACAGACTTCTAATTTAGTCGTCTACAAATTCATTAAATACATAAAACATGGGTGTTGATGTGTTGGCCCACACACGTGCCTCATATTTCCAAAGTCTTGTAAGGATGATTCCTTGCAACAAACGATGACAAAGACATGATTGTTAGAGTAATATTTGCGTTTATGAAATTACATATATCGTTAGAGTTGTCAAGGCTATTGCTCCTGAGTTAATACGTTTCTCGGGGCTCTGGTTCTTGTTTTGGCTAAATACGCGCACCTGAAGTTGTCCCGGTTTAGGGAGCTCGAGCTCTTATTAGGAAAGAATTTGCTTTTATTTTGGCGGGACTCACTCATTTTTTAAGACGTTTCATTGTTTCTATTGCAGAGGATGTTGAAGGATTCAAATTCGGTCAGCAATCACCCTTAAAATTTATTCTTTCTTCACAGCTAAAGGCCAGAATACAACAATGTTTAATTTGAGCACAAGTAGAAATAAGCAGAACATTTTTTCCAGCTTGATCTCAAACTCAACTTATATTTTAGCCATGATTCCAAACACAACTTAGAATATCTAAATTTCACAACATAGTAATCTAACCAAGAATGACATGAAAAAAATTGCAAGTACAACCCACGCTTGACAAATCTGATGCGAACACGACTTTGAAAACTTGCTTGTAGTGTTTGTTGGCTGCGCTGAATGTTCATTTGGCCTCCTCTTCCATCAAGGTTGGTAGTGCTGCTCCCGAGTTTGCGGCCAAATGCCTGCTAAAAAGAAGAATAAAATTATTCAAACAATTATTCATTCTATATATATATTGAAAGGCAACTCTAACATAATAGTTTCAAACCAAGCAACATAACTATCAACCAAAAACCATGCTTAGTGATAGAACAGCCAAATTAACATGCTCAGTAACGGGGAAAAATCAGTTAATTTTAGAACTTATAACTATCTTAAAAATAAAAATAGATAGGGAATTATAAGATAACAAAGTGGATTAAAGGATGGTAAAAAAGAATAGTAATGCACAGGTTTACCTTTGGCCTCCTTTCTGCAATCCGTCTAGTCAACATGCAGTGAAGGACATTTTTCACGAATAGTCTCCAAATTTTTCTTCATCTTGATGTAATTTGGGAGTGCCCTTATCTTTGTGCAGTTGGTAATTGACAAAGAAGAAAGTTGAGGCATTATAGAAAGAGTTTTTCCCCTCTCTGCTATCTCCTCCCACTCTTCCCAGTCTGTCAACATATAGAAGTGCAGCTTTTCCAGTTTGGGGAATGCACACATTTCTGAATTTGTTTCCTCGCCACTATCTGATTGTATTCCCAAAAATTCAGCACCCACCTTTTGCAGCTTAGTCATATTCCTTATCTCGAGTGTTTGAAGTAATTGCAGTTTCCCAAGAGCAGGCAGAGTGTCACATTGACTACAATCAGAAAGCATTAGTTCTCTCAGATTCTCTAGTGTTGTGATCCAGCGGGGGAAGGACATGGCTTTGTAGTAATGTATCCCAAGGCATGTTACGCTTGGAGGAGGCTCCAAGGCTTCAAGTACATGAACATCCTTTATCCCTTCATATCCTACTCCAGAAAACCACAGGTCTAAACCAAGGATCTTTTCCTTATTTTTGAGACACGCTTCCATTGCCTGAGCCACATCAGTTGCTCCACCCAATCCATCAATGGAAATACACCCTTGAAGGTGGTTCAGTTTTTTCAGATCTCCAAAATTACATGCTTTGCTATCGACTCCAACATTCCCAATGAAACGGTTCAATGTTCGAAGTGAGGTCAAACTAGCGATTCCTTTGGGTAAGTAGCTAAGACTTTTAGTCCAAAGAATCTCAAGATGCCTTAAGTGGGATAATTTGCCTATTCCTTTTGGTAGTTTCCGCAGATAATCACACCCATTAAGATTTAACGTTTGCAAAACAGATAAATCGCATATTACTTTGGGCAATTTCTTCAAATCACGATTAAATGATAAGTCAAGGTACCTTAGATGTAGCAAGCTTCCTATCTTGATCGGAAGTTCTCTTACCGAACAATAACTCAAGTCTAGTGCTCTAAGCCTCCTGAAATGGTTCAATAGATTAGAGAGTGTCGTCGGATCTGTGTAAGAGTATTCAGCCAAAACCATCAGAGTGTGTAGTTTTCTTGTGTCGCCAATGAAGCCCGGCAAAGAAGCTTGAGATGCAACTTTTAGGGTCCAATGACGAGTTTTTTTGGAAGAATTATTCTCTTCAAACTCTGTCTTATCATCAGCATGTAGTATGAAGCATTCATTTTTCGCAAGGAATTGGATAAAGTCACTGATTGCGCCTACCAATTTGCATGTTAAGTTCCCCTTATCATCCTTTTTAAATTCTTGAAAGAAGGAGCGGTTTAACAATTCTTGAAAGCAGCTTGCAGCATCTGTTTCCATCTTATCATGGTCGGAGTCAAAATAGCCCTGTGCTATCCATAGTTTAATCAGTTTTTCTACATCTATGATATGATCTTTAGGAAAGATGGAACAGTACAACAAGCATTGTCTCAATACACTACGCAAGAAATAATAGCTCAACATCAATGAAGATGTGACATCAGCTGGATGATTTGATGACGTTTGCCATACATCAATTTGCAATACCTCTAGCCATTCTTGCACTGATGTTCTGCTGCGTAAGATGCCAGCCAGGGATTTCGCTACAACAGGCAATCCTTCACACTTGTTTGCTATCTCTATACCAACTTTAGTGAAAGGTCTTTGTTTTTCCAACTCATCAATAGAAGAATCAAATGCATAATCTCTAATTATCAACCAACAATCCTGATCTGAAAGCCTACCCAGACACATGATTTCTTGGGGCTTGCATCCCGCATTATGGGCAACTAGGTCCTTGCGTGTGGTTATCAGAATCATACTTCCTGGAGCGCCATGCTCGCAAATTTCCCGTAATTGTTGCCACAAAGCATCATCTTCATTCCTCACATCGTCTAGGACAAAGAGGAATCTCTTTCCTTCAATAATTTGGCGAACGCGCTGAAGTAAAACTTGCAATTCAACCTCATCTATTGGGATGCTTGTAGCTGTATCTGGTACACTTTGAATGATGATCGTAGCAATCCTGAACATATTGAATTCATGGGAGACATTTATCCACGCCTTCAATTTGAAATGATCTTGCACATTAGGGTGGTTGTAGACAGTTTGTGCAAGTGCAGTTTTTCCAATTCCAGCTATTCCTACAAGGGATAAGTAGTGAATACCCTGTTGTTGACTAATCTCATCCACCAACTTGCTCCTTAAAATTTTGGATTCATCATCTCGTCCATACATCCTCGCTTCCACAACCACCGAACTAATAACTCGTCTTTGCAGCCAGGAATCTCCCTCATCCCTACCACCTTTCATTGAACTTTCATCAAGTTTCAAACGATCTCCAGCCCTCCTAAACCTTTGCATTTGGTACATCAATTCCTCTATTTTCTCTTCGAAATCCTTGTAATGCAGATATTTTCCCAACGGACCGAGAAAATAAAGCAAGAGGCCTAACTGGCGTACCTGCGATTCCTTTTGCACAATGCTCCATTCCTCCAACACATCAATCATGTCGTAGTATACATCTTTGACATTTCCGAGCCATTCTTTCACCTCTCCATCGTTCACTTGTCGTTTCTCCGCATCTTCAAGTTGAAGCCGGCATTGTTCTATTTCTTCGGTTAGTCTGTTCATCATACGCCCCATCCTTGACCTTCTCGGTCGTTGAACCAACGCAGAGATTTTTATGGCCCCAGCAGCTATTAATTCCATAGTGGAAATTAAAATATGGTAGATGTCGTTTCTGAAGGAGCGAATTGAAACTATTATCTCACCGCAAACTAATAAAACACAAGCAAAATATCTAGGTTTTTACAGTGAAGGAGGAACAGCGGCCAACGTAGAGAAACAAATAGATCTGATCAACCAAACCAAGGTGAAGGGGGATATGGTGAGATTGTAAAGTAGAAAGAGGTCTGGAATAGAGGAACTAAAGTTCGAAAGCAAAACGAAAACAGCCAAGTCGATGATGTTCGAAAATGAAGTGGAGAAAACCACAAAAAGGGATAACCTCAATCAGGTAAGCTTTCAGGCGAAACAAGATGAAGGGAAAGGAAAAGAGATTCCTGCGTAGCTAAAGATTTGATGTGTAGTGGGAAGAACAAGGGTGCTACACAAATTAAGAAAACCAACAACTAAAAAATAAATATCAATTGTTAGATATGACACGTGACATAGAACATGATAGAGATTGTGCAATTATATAACCTGATATTTTTACATAAATTAAAGCTACCCAAAGATAAGGTTTTAACTTTTAAGACCTCATCTTTAGGCACGCCCAACGACAGAGTAACAACGTGGAAATACGGGACCCACATGGGACAGCTAGTCATACGAGCACAACGGCTGGCTTGGCTTATTGACAATTCTTTGTGCCCCTATAATTTTCCCTAAACTATTCGCCTTGACTGACTCATGTCATGTCATGGCCCATCTCACTTTGTGTTGGTCGAAGCAAGCAGGTTGAAACCTGGGCAAGCAGAGAGGCATGGAGATCTTTCCGGAAAGTGTAAGAGAACTTTGGAACAAATGGGAGTTGCGCGTGCTGGTTCTACTCAGTCTGCTATGGCAGGTTTTCCTTATCATATTCGGTTCTCGTCGGAAATATACCAGAACTAGCATCATCAGTTTCTTTGTTTGGGTAACATATTTGTCAGCAGACTGGCTGGCAACTGTTTCGCTGGGAACTCTTGCCAACAGCCAGGGAGAGCGATCCCAGAAAGAGGACAGAAACCGTGTCCTCAAAGCGCTATGGGCACCATTTCTGCTCTTGCATCTTGGCGGCCCTGACACTATTACTGCTTACTCCCTAGAAGACAACACCTTATGGCCAAGACACTTACTTGGATTAATTGTCCAAGTTATAGTTGCTTTATACATCTTCGTCAGATCTTTGACCAACACTGCTATAACTTTCATAGCCATTCCGGTGTTCTTTTCTGGATTCATAAAGTACTCAGAGCGAACTTGGGTTCTCAGATCTGCTAGCCCTGAGACATTTGAAGAATCTTTGCTTTCAGCTTCAACCCTGCAAGCCTCTAATTTGAAGCACATTGATATTGGTTCTGAGTTGGACTCTGTTCATAAAGCATACTCCTTGTTCTCCTTGCTCAAGCGTCTCTATGCAAATCTAAGTCTACGGTTTGGTGAAGGTCAACGGAGCTATTCCTTGATAATAAGGGATACTCAATCTTCAAATTATGCCAATGACCACAAAGAATCGTCGAAATATGCCTTTAAATTGGTAGAGATTCAGCTGGGATTTCTGTACGATGTGCTGTACACCAAGGCAACCACCATTTATTCCCAACCAGGTCTCTTTTTTCGCTTTATCAGCTTGTTTTCCATCCTATCTGCTTTGGTTGCATATATTACTGTCGTTGAGAAGGATGCCTACTCAAAGATTGACGTTTCTATAACTTATGCTTTGTTTATTGGGGCTGTTTTTCTTGAGATATATGCATTCTTTTCGCTTATTTTTTCGGATTGGACAACGCGCTGGCTCACCAGGAACCATAGTCGACTGCCTAATTCCATATATTTTGCTGTTTCTTATTGTGAATCAAGGTTACGGTTTTCAAATTGTCTGAGGAAAATGAGGTGGTCAGAATCCGTAACACAACACAACTTAGTGAAATTTTGCTTGAAGAACAGAGTAACTAGATGTCTTGGACTAGAGATATTGTTTAAAATCCATTTCACCCTGGAATTATACAGGCAAATGAAATGGAAAAGTGTAGATGATGATGATCTGAAAGCACCAATTTTTCAACAACTCCTAAAGAAACATGAGCTATACAAGAAAAGTGGGTTTAATATGGATGAACTCGAGAAATTGGTCAATCACAAATGGTATTATGTACTTAGAGAGTACAACTGTGATAAAACGATCCGCTGGAGTCTTGAAGTTGAATTTGATCATAGCCTCCTTCTCTGGCATATTGCAACTGATATCTGCTTGAAGTCTGATACTGCAATGAAAAATGATCCCAATCGCAAAGCAAGCAAAAGGCTCTCTAACTATATGTTGTATATTCTACTCATGCGTCCATTTATGCTGCCTAAATGGATTGACAGGAGTGTGCATGTCCGAGATACCTTCACGGAAGCCATTGGAGTATTTCATCGGAGGCAGTTTCCAGTAAAAAGCAGAGCAGATGCTTGCAAAATGATGCTTCAACTGCACACTCAGTGTCAGCCGCTTGAATCACATAGAAGGGAAAAGAGTAGCAAGTCTGTGTTTCTTGACGGATGTCGTCTTGGTGCACAATTACAACAGCTTAAATATCCATGGGAGATGATATGCCAAGTGTGGATAGAGATGTTGACTTATGCTGCAAGTCATTGCGAATGGGTGGCACACGGTCAACAGCTTCGGAGAGGAGGAGAACTGCTCACTCATGTATGTCTTGTGATGGCAGAACTAGGTTTAAGTGATCAATTTGATGTAGGGAGGCAAGGGGGTACAGTAGAAACCCAACATGTAGGATGGGGGTGGGTAAGATCTAAAGTATCTCCTTATTTAAGTAACATAAAAAACTAATCATGGTGGCATGCATGTCACTCAGATTGGATTAGTGTTACAAATTTTCAATTGTTAGTCCAATTTGAATGTACTTTCAGGTACTGATAGATACTGCATGGGCAATATCCAATGGTGCTCAAGTGATGAAAGTGGATGATTGCCCACAAGTGCTGAATGTTGAAAAATAGTCAATGTTACTTATGTTTATGCTTGCTGTTTTAATTTTCTATAGTTTATGTTCGCTATTAATTTATAGAAAAGGGGGATAGTAATATAGATTAGGAATTCTTTTATTTTCATTCGGAAGAATGCCATTTTATAATTAAGCTAACACTAAAATCTTCGGATGATCTGACAATTTCTTTGAGGAAATCGTTGGATCATTTGACAATGTCAAATGGACTGTTTTAGAAATTGTCATTCGAAAAAACATAAAATTAGTTTTGTTGCTCAGTTGACAAAAATAATCTCATAAAGAAGAAATAGTTTTAAAGTCACCCTATTTTGGTAAGTAGTTTTAAAGTCATCCTATTTTGATAAATAGTTTTGAAAATCATAATTTTTTAATGGCAAATAGTTAAAAAGAAAAGTCCACCCTATTTTGGTAAATACTATCAGCATTAGGACATGTTACTATAGGAATCAGAAAAAGCAGCAAGAACAAGATGCAGAATAACTGGTTATATAAGTGAACCTCATTATAATGATGGATGTAAACTAGGAGATTTAAAAGATTTGAACCACCTTCGAGGAGAGCTTTCAATAACTGGTTTGGAGAATGCGTCAAATGTCCATGAGGCTGAGGTTGCAGGTTAAGGTCCAAAGGAAGTGGAAGAGTGAGAAAATAGAAGAAGGAAGAGTATGTGTTGCTGGTGGTCCATGGTTCATTAGTTCATGGATCATCAAAAGACTTCTTGAGAATGGTTACTCTGTTAATACCACTGTTAGATCTCACCCAGGTACTTTATTTTATACAAGATATATGATATTTTCGTAAACACTTGCAACTTGACCCGCTAAAACTGAGCAAATAAGTTTATTCCTCTTTGACATAAGCATAACACAAGAAAGATATCAGCTTCCTCACAAATTTACCAGGAGCATCCCAAAAGCTACAAATCTTCAATGCAGATCTCAGCAACCCAGAAAGTTTCAATGCAGCCCTTGAAGGGTGCATTGGGGTTTTCCATGTTGCTGCTCCTGTTGATTTTCCAGAAAGAGAACCTGAGGAAGTAGTGACAAAAAGAAGCATTGATGGAGCATTAGGCATCTTAAGGGCTTGCCTCAATTCAAGCACTGTGAAGCGAGTTGTTTACACTTTACACTTCAAGTGCTGCAGCTACCTTCCTCAGTGGCAATGATGCCCAAGTGGTGGATGAGAGTTTTTGGAGTGATGTAGATTATGTTAAGACTTTGAAGCCATTGGGGCGCTCGTACACAATTTCAAAGACACTTACAGAAAAGGAAGTACTTGAATTTGGACAACAAAATGAGTTGGATGTTGTCACTCTGGTTCCAACTACTTCTGTTGGACCCTTCATTTGTCCTAAGCATCCAAGGTCTGTTGGTATCTCATTGGCTTTGCTATTTGGTATGTGCTGCAATTTACTATTCAATCGTTAGACAATAGCTTTGATGTTCAATTATTGCCCTTTTTCTTTGATATATTGAAATGGAACCTAAGTCCTCTGTTCAAAGACTAATCACAAATACACAATTTTTGCCTACACATATTTCACAAAGTGAGTAATGTTATTTCTGCACATGTTGTGACAAACTTCAAGTTAGACAAAAGACAATCTCCAATTTCCATGTGAAAAGTTGCATATGAGTTTGTGTAGGTATCATTACTCGAAACGAAGAATTAAAAAATAAGAAGCATACATACATAACTACCCAGAATATCAAATACCAACATTAGAGTGAGTTCTTGTCCATTTTCCATGTTTGCTTGTAAGTTTGAATTCTTTATCAGGAACATGATTTCTCTCCTATCTCATCTAATAAAAGATTTGGTTTTTTTTAAGGTCGTTAAAAGAAAATAAAGGTAAAAAGCTACTGGTTCTATCCTTAAAGAAACTCATTGACGCTGGATTCGAGTTCAAGTATAGGATTGAAGAAATGTTTGATGATGCAATTCAATGTTGCAAAGAAAATGGTTATCTCTAATTTATGTTAAGCGTGAAGCAAATGAATTAAGAAGGCTGTTAGATTGTATCAACTATATCAAATAGCTAAAAGGAATGGTTCTCAATGTCTAAGCCGATGTATGAACAATAAAAAAATAAATCCTAAATACACGAACAGTGTATACTTTATCTCCACTGTGATCTCACCTTTTTTTTTTTTTTTCTTTGGTGGCTTTTATCTGCAATGGTCTAAGTTAGTCATATGTTTGGATTATTGCCTTGGGCGATTTGTTATTGTTATAAGCACTTCAATGAAGGGAGATTTGTATTTGGAAGATTGCAAATTGAGAGGAAAAAAAAAGGACAAGCAGTCATCTATCTCACAAGATTCAAGGCATATAACAACAATATGACGTTCTTGAAGAAACTAAATATATAAATAGCAGTCATCAAGTAAGTAGCTAAAGATGTAATTCCAAACAGAGATAAATACTCAATCCTTGATGCCTCTCTCAGAAGAATTATACAAATTAATTTTCATTATTCATAACTTCTACTAGGTTTGAATCTATCGTATACAGAGTCGCATAAATATGACATGAAGTGGCGTAAACCCGTTGTTGCCCTTTAATGTGTTGAGTCAACATAGATAGTCTAATGGGTCTTTTTGTCATTGTAGGAAGACAAATTAATTGAACAAGTCCCACATCGACTGTAAACAAGTGTCAAAGCAGAGTATTTAGAAGAAAAGAAACCTTCTTTGGGCACGACCTTACTTGAACAGGATCTGTTCTATAGGCTCGTACCTCTGAATCCTTGAGTTCTAAGGAGACAGGAACCAAAGCTTGGTGGATGAACTATGACCGGGTCGCCAGAGCGTGATTAATGGTTCAGTGGCTCAGTGAAGCCTTCTGAATCACAGAGGATCGTTCTCAGCTGGTATACTGGCTGAGATGGTCACCCGGTTGTCTGACAAGCTTCAAAATCGTTTTGCTCCTCTCACCTATGTAATCCCAATCAATTTACAAGTTTACCTCCATATATTCATCTGTTTAATATCTTGAAAACCATGATGGTTCAAGTTTTGCTGTACTGGTAAAAAGAAAGACAAGGCATCATTGGTAGGCATCCACTAATTTGATTAGGAAAAAAAAGGAGATAGTAATATAGATTAGGAATTCTCTTATTTCCATTTGAAGAATGTCATTTCATAATTATCTATTACTATTTACGTATCAAGCATTATTAAACCTGGGGCCAGTGGTATAAATGGTAGATACCACAGGAAACCTATTTGGATAGTAGATATTAGGTACTATGACTCGAATCCTATGATCATTTTAATTATTAATTTTTATGGTTTAGAAGAGGTGAGAAGGTTAAGATCTGAAACTTATCTCTGCAGTCCACTTATCATGTCTCTACGATGGCTTCAAGTAGTGTAAAACCATGATTACCCACCCTCCCTCCACTATAATGAGTAAGTGGAAGAAGAAGGCAGAGGAAGGGTATGTGTTACAGATGCTACTGGGTTCATTGCTTCATCGATCATCAAAACGCTCCTTGATGATGGTTACTCTTTTGTTTTTTTGGTAATAATTGATGGTGGTTACTCTGTTAATACCACTGTTAGACCTTATTGATGATGGTTACCTCTTCCTTTAAAATGAGATTAGCAACTAAAATTATGTTTTCTATTGTCTCCTCTACATTCCAATACTAAAGGAGATGCAATGATCAATCAAATGAGCCTTTGTATCCTCTCTAGTTCGCTGCAATAGACAGTGGCTTAAAGACTAACCACATAATGCACAGAGAATTGGGAGTGGAGAGAGAACTTAGCCAATATTTACACCTAATGCTAATAGTAACAGCTCCTCTCATAACTCCAACACAGGTGTGTACGGCCCACAAATAAATTGATCACTAACAAACGCAGCATATTGGCCATGTTTAAATTAATCACACTTAGCAACCCGTTCATTTTCAATTTTGACGTGGATCGGGTCGCATGTGATTTCATAGATTGGGCCAAGCATAATAAAACCCAAAAAAAAAAAAAAAAGATGGTAGTCGGGTCATAATAGTCATGTTTCAGTTACAAAGGCATAACTTTCATCTCAGATAAAGTTATGAAACTCGTTACTTATCGTTTTGAAGATCACTCAGAGACCGATGACATGGCAACCGGGTTTGGGTTTTTGTTTAACTTCATTTTTAATATTTAGGATTTGCTTTCATACTTAAGTTTTGTGTTATCCTTTGGAGCAATATTCAGTAATACTATTTAGTTCTTTAAAGTTTATATAATTTGTATATAAAATCTCTATTTGATCGTTTTCTCGCTACATCAATTGTTGTGCATAAAAGACAAACAATATGCAATTTACAATGATGTTCCACTAAAAGCAGCTTAAAGCATGTGAATTCCAGTAAGCAAGCAATCCTTTTCCGTTCCTCTAGAATTCCCTTTAGCCAGAATGGTCAATTTTTGAAAGTCTTGTGGAATTTGACAGCACTACCAAACTACCAATTAAAAAGAAACATGTGTCAAGAAAAGAATAGAGTAACTATACGTGTTATCTTCAACCTCTTTTTTTCAATGAACAGAGGAATCTAGAGTAAGTGGAAGAGTGAGGAAATGGAAGAAGGCAGAGGAAGAGTATGTGTTACTGGTGCTACAGGCTTCATTGGTTCATGGATCATCAAAAGACTCCTTGAAGATGGTTACGCTGTTAATGCCACTGTTAGATCTCACCCAGGTACCTTACTTTATACAACATAAATTTTTTTTTTTACATAATTATAGACAAATTATGTATGTAGTAGAATTTGATTTTGACAGAAAAAAGATGTAAGCGTTTTCCGATTCAGATTTTGTCAACTGTGAAGCTTATTTTTAAATGTTTTGTGAATTCCCTTCTTACATTCTTTTTAGAATAGCTTGGAGGTATTGAAAAGTGATATTAATTTTGCAAATTGATCCACTAAAACTGAGCAAATGATTTCATTCCTCTTTGACATAAGCAGAACACAAGAAAGATGTTAGCTTCCTTACAAATTTACCAGGAGCATCCCAAAAGCTACAAATCTTCAGTGCAGATCTCAGCAACCCAGAAAGCTTCAGTGCAGCGCTTGAAGGGTGCACTGGGGTTTTCCATGTTGCTACTCCTCTTGACTTTCTAGTAAGAGAACCTGAAGAAGTAGTGACAAAAAGAAGCATTGATGGAGCATTAGGCATCTTAAGGGCTTGCCTCAATTCAAGCACTGTGAAGCGAGTTGTTTACACTTCAAGTGCCTCTGCTGTTACTTCCAATGGCAAAGATGATGAAGTAATGGATGAGAGTTTCTGGAGTGATGTAGATTTTATTAGAGCTTTCAAGCCATTTGGGTGGTCGTATGCGATTTCTAAGACATTGACAGAAAAAGCAGTACTTGAATTTGGAGAACAAAATGGATTGGATGTTGTGACTGTGGTTCCTACTTTTGTTGTTGGACCCTTCATTTGTCCTAAGCTTCCCGGTTCTGTTGGTACCTCATTGGCTTTGCTATTTGGTATGTGCTGCAATTTACTACTCCTATTTCTTACTATTCAATCGTTAGACAATAACGTCCATGTTCAATTATTGCACTTTTTCTTGGATGTAGGTGGCAAGGATCAATTTGGCATCGTCTTTCGTACACCTTATGTGCATGTAGATGATGTGGCTAGAGCACATATTTTCCTACTAGAGCATCCTAATCCGGAAGGGAGGTATAATTGCTCTGCAACTGTCATAACTATCGAAAAGTTGCATCAACTTCTTTCTGCCAAATACCCAGAATATCAAATACCAACCTTAGAGTGAGTTCGATTGTCCATTTCCATGTTTGTTTATAAGTTTGAAAGTCTTGGATCAAGAACATGATTTCTCTCCTATCTCATTCTAATCAAAGATTTCATTTTTTTTTTTTTTTGGTAGGTCGCTAAAGGAAATTAAAGGACATAAACTACCAGATTTATCCTCAAAGAAACTCATCGATTCTGGATTTGAATTCAAGTATGGGATTGAAGAAATGTTTGATGATGCAGTTCAATGTTGCAAAGAAAGGGGTTATCTCTAATTTATGTTAAGCGTGAAATGAAGGAATTAAGAAAGCTGTTTGATTGTTTCATGCTATATCGAATAGCTAATCACATGTTTGTATTGTTGCCTTGGGCAGTTTTTTCATTGTCATAAGCACTCCAGTGAAGGGAGATTGCCTTTGTTTGCAACAGAATACGGTAAACGCTGATTGCCAATATCAACTATGCAAAGACAGATTTTGTATTTGGAAGATTGCAAATTGAGAAAAAAAAAATGGAAACAAGCAATCATCTATCTCACAAGATTCAAGGCATATAAGAATAATATGACGTTCTTGAAGAAACTAAAGATATAAATAGCAGTCATCAAGTAAGTAACTAAAGATTAATGCAACTCCAAAAAGAGATAAATACCTGAATCCTTGATGCCTCTCTCAGAAAAATCATGCAAATTAATTTTCCTTATTGATAACTTGTACTAGTTCCAATCTACTGTATATGGAGTCGCATAAATGAGATGAAGTGGCATAAAACCGATGTGGCCCTTTAATGTGTTGAGTCAAAATAGATCTTCCAATGGGTATTTTTGTCATTGTAGCAGGACAAATTAATTGAACAAGTCCCACATCGACTGCAACCAAGTGTCAAAGTAGACTATTTAATAGAGCAGAAACTTTATTAGTGCACGACCTTACTTGAACAGGATCTGTTCTATAGGCTCGTACCTCTGTATCCTTGAGTTCTAAGGAGACAGGAACCAAAGCTTGGAGGATGAACTATGACCGGGTTACCAGAGCGTGATTAATGGTTCAGTGGCTCAGTGAAGCCTTCTGAATCGCAGAGGATCGTACCTTGCTGGGATACCGGCTGGGATGGTTACCCGGTTGTCTGACAAGCTTCCATTTGATCTTTTGATAATTTAGCTTAGCAGAGTTTTTATGTTACCACATCGATTTATAAATGATGTGTTTTCGGATTCAGATTTTGTCAAGTGTGAAGCTTATTTTGTGAATTCCCTTCTTACATTCTTTTTAGATTAGCTGAGAGGTATTGAAAAAGGGATAGTAATTTTGCAAATTGCTCGAATAAAACAGAGCAAATAGTATTGTTCTTCTTTGACATAAGCAGAACACAAGAAAGATGTTAGCTTCCTCACAAATTTACCGGGAGCATTCCAAAAGCTACAAATCTTCAATGCAGGTCTCAGCAACCCAGAAAGTTTCAAAGCAGCCGTTGAAGGGTGGATTGGGGTTTTCCATGTTGTTTCTGGAATGATGTAGATTTTCTTACAACTTTCAAGCCATTTGGGTGGTCGTATGCGATTTCTAAGACATCGCAGAAGCTACAAATCTTCAACGCAGATCTCAGCAACCCAGAAAGTTTCGGTGCAGCTGTAGAAGGGTGCATTGGAGTGTTCCATGTTGCTACCCCAGTTGACTTCCAAGGAAAAGAAGCTGAGGAAGTGGTGACCAAAAGAACCATAGATGGAGCATTGCGCCTTTTAAAGATCTGCCTCGATGCAAAGACTGTGAAGCGAGTTGTCTACACTTCTAGTGCCTCTGCTGTCATCAACAATGGCAAAGATGATGAAGTCATGGACGAGAGTTTCTGGAGTGATGTCGATTATCTTAGAACTTGTAAGCCATTTGCGTGGCCGTACGCAGTTTCTAAGACATTGACAGAAAAGGCAGTGCTTGAATTTGGAGAACAAAATGGATTGGATGTTGTGACTCTAATTCCTAGTCTTGTTCATGGACCCTTCATTTCTCCTAACATTCCTGGCTCAGTTGCTATCTTATTGGGGCTGCTACTTGGTATGTTATTACAAATGGCTGGAAAGTTGTAAGAAAATCTACATCATTCCAGAAACAACATGGAAAACTCCAATCCACCCTTCAATGGCTGCTTTGAAACTTTCTGGGTTGCTGAGATCTGCATTGAAGATTTGTAGCTTTTGGAATGCTCCCGGTAAATTTGTGAGGAAGCTATTATCTCTCTTGCGTTCTGCTTATGTCAAAAAGGTCAAAAAAATAAAAGAATCATTTGCTATCTTCCAGTATACCAAGCTAAGCTGCGTGTTCAAGTGACACTTTAATAGTAAAAAAAATATTATGGGAATCTTGAATAAAAAAAAAATAGATCAAGATAATGATCACTTTTCGATACCTCTAATCTATAAAAGATCGATGTCCAAAGAAGGAAACCACAAAAAAGAAACATAATGGGGAAGTCTAACAAGCTTTTCTCAAAATGGAAAAAGGAATATTATCACTACTTTAATCAATAAAGATATCAAGAATACACATATATAGACAAGAGACATCCACAGGGGAGGAAAACAAAGAGAACCCTCCAATATCCTAGAAACTTGGACATCCTACATTCTCACCACTTCCAAAATTGTGTATAATTGTGTAACAGTTTATAGAAATATGATTTTATGTTGGATAAAATAGTGTACCTGGGTGAGATCGAACAGTGGTATTGACAAAGTAGCCATGCTCAAGGAGTGTCTTGATGATCCATGAACCAAGAAACCCTGTACCACCTGTGACACATACTCTTCCCTTGCCTTCCATTATTTCACTCTCACGCTTTCTCTTTCTCTAGTTTCCTACCTTAGCTTGGAAACTATATCGTCCAAAATTGGTATTTATGATGGTTAGTGGTGCTGACATTAGCCAAAAACATTAGTACAACAAATTTTTGTTTGACAATTTCAAAGCTTCCATTTTTTGTTTATTGTGGCTGGGAAAATTATAGTAGTCAAATTAAGTCTAGGGCAAGATATTTCTGCGGAAGAAGCTCTAGTTCAAATAAAAGTCCATAGATAATCCAACAAAACTTTATGCATAATATTAATGTATGGTTGGCAATAGTTAAGGGCCATGGAATTTATCATATTTTGGCATATTATAGATAACCACTTGGAACAGTCTACTTCCTCAACTACCACTCCTGTTTGAATCAACAATTCAAAACCCAAAAATACACGTTGTTGAATTGATAATTCTATGAAATAGAATTATTTAGGCTCCAAATATACTCAAGATAGTTGGTTCTTGTTTCTAGTTTTGTATAAATGTTAGTTCTTTTCACCTTTTTACTCAATAGATTCATTAAGATAGAGATCCGTTTAGTTTTTATTTAATTTCCTAGCGTATTCTTGGCTATCTTGTTCATCTTGGTTGTTTTTCAGGATTGAAATGTTGGAAAAGTGATGTGGGAAGCTCAAAGTTGAAGAAATTTGCTTTGGCAAATATAGCATCCAGCGCTCAGCGCTGGCACCCTAGAACCAAATTTGAGTTTTCAATGCCCAACCCCTAGCGTTTGTGTCGGATTCTAACGTGTCATTTCATTTTTCCCTCTTATTCTAACCTACATATTAAAAGGAAGGAAGGGAGGATAAAAAAGGGGAGAGCCGTCAAGGAGTAGGAGGAGAGAATTGAGTGCAAGCTAGAAGGATTGGAGCACGGATTCACCACCCGGAACCGATCTTCTCTCTCTGGATGAACTCTGTTTTTACATTCTTCTTTCATTTCTTCATGATTAGCTAAACCTCTTTAACTAGGGGAATGATGTAGCTTGATTATAATGAAGTTTTATTGTTGAATAAGTCATTCTTAAATAAATTCCTTTGTTGAAATAGTTTTTACTGCGCTTAATGCTTTTGAATATTTGATCACCATTTGATTGATTAGTTGACTCATTTCTATACTAGGGATAGTAAGATGTTGGTGTGCTACTTGTAATCACTACTGCAAATTGAGTAATTCTAGGAATAGATAGCTTAATTTGTATGGTCTTGGATTGAATTCCTTAGAACTTAAACACCTAGATAATTAAAATTATACCAAAGGATTGGGCAATTGATTGTAATATGTATGATTGATTCTCCAAGGAATTGGGTCTCAGTTAATTTAGGGAATTTGACTATCAATAAAGGAACTGTGATTAGAATAACTAATTCTCCAATAATTCAAATGTTGTTTTGTCAATGAAGTAACTGAAGTCATAATCAAGTGAAATCAGACCCCTAGCCCCTTTTATTATTGTTTCTCCCTCAATTTCAATTGTTGCTGAATTAATTTTCTTTACTACATAATTTTAGTTAGTTTTTGATTGCAAATCTAAATTTAGAAGTCTCTTTGATCCAACAATCCGTTTTTCCAAATAAAGCTAATATTAGTGAATTTGATAGTTGTTAAACTTCGATCCCTAAGGACGATATTCTTCACTCATCATTTACTACTTTTGTGACCCAATACACTTGCCGGTCAAAATCTCAACATGAATCAAACCTTTTAATTGTCAAAACTATGTGGAAGTTATTAGTGACAAAAACCACCAGCAATAGCAATTATATATAGAATTTTTGTACCATGTCCTATAGCTTTATTGAAATTGAATGGATTTATTTTGAACTTTCCAAAAGGAATGGTGCAGTACCCATTATATATTTCATTTTTGCACGATATATAGTTTGATTGAAATTTGAATGGATTCATTTTGAACTTTCCAAAAGCAAGATTCTATGGTACTTTAATTTTTTCATTGGTATCACTTGTCACATTATCAACTACAACTTTGATTCAGATTTGGAAGTCAAAAAACTCTGCATGGGATAAAATTATTAAGAGCTTGTCAGACACCATCTCAGCCAGTATCCCAGCTGAGAACGATCCTCTGCGGTAGATTGAAATTGAATGGATTTATTTTGAACTTTCCAAATTCTATGGTACTTTGATTTTTGAGTAAAACCCTTTTTTAGTCCTTGAAAAATGCAGTTACTGACAAATTCGTCCTCCAAAAATTATTTTCAGTGACAAATTGGTCCTTGAATTATTATTCTGTCTGACAAATTAGTCATTTGGTACTTTAATGAGAAAAACTATGGACCCTTGCAGACCCCTTTCCTAAATTTTTTTCATTGATCTTGCATAGCTATGTTTAAGCCCTTATTTTCTCATTCAAGTGCTCCTTTTCTTTTCACTGATCTTGCTTATCGGAGGACTAATTTGTCAGTGAAATAACAATTCAATGACCAATTTGTCACTGAAAATTTTTGGAAGACGAATTTGTCAGTGACTACATTTTTGAAGAACTAAAAAAGGGTTTTAGTCTTGATTTTTTCATTGGTTTCACTTGTCACAATACCAACTCCCATAGAAAACAAAATTGGAAGTCAAAAAACTCTGCATGGGCGAAAAATATTGAGAGCTTGTCAGACAACCGGGTGACCATCTCAGCCAGTATCCCAACTGAGAACGATCCTCTGCGGTTCAGAAGGCTTCAGTAAGCCACTCAACCATTAATCACGCTCTGGTCAACCGGTCATAATTCATCCAGGCATTGTAAGACAGGTGTCAGAGTTTTTATGTTACTACGTCGATTTTGGTATTTCATAAATGATATTTTTCATAAACTTCGTGTTACAAAATTATGTATGTAGCAGAATTTGATTTTGACAGGAAAAATATGTAGGTGTTTTCGGATTCAGATTTTGTTTAAATGTTTTGTGAATTCCCTTCTTACATTATTTTTAGATTAGCTTAGAGGTATTGAAAAGGGATAGTAATTTTGCAAATTGATCCAATAAAACAGAGCAAATAGTTTTGTTCTTCTTTGACATAAGCAGAACACAAGAAAGATGTTAGCTTCCTCACAAATTTACCGGGACCATTCCAAAAGGTACAAATCTTCAATGCAGATCTCAGCAACCCTGAAAGTTTCAAAGCAGCCATTGAAAAAGTCAGTACTTGAATTTGGAGAATAAAATGGATTGGATGTTGTGACTCTGGTTCTCCCTTATGTTGTTGGACTTGGACCCTTCTTTTGTCCTATGTTTCCCCTCTCTCTTGCTACCACATTGGCTTTGCTATTTGGTATGTGCTGCAATTTGCTACTCCTATTTCTTACTATTCAATCGTTAGACAATAATCACAAATATTGGAAATGGAAGCTAAGTCCTTTATTCAAAGACTAATCACAAATAGGCAATTTTTGCGCCCACACATTTCACAAATTGAGTTATGTTATTTTTGCTCCTATTGTGCCAAACTTTAAGTTGGACAAAAGACAATTTTAACGGGATCAATTGAATTTAGACGAAAGAATTATTATAAAAAAAAACTCAAATAAAATAGGATAAAAGCTGATTGCCAATATGAACTATGCAAAGACAGATTTTGTATTTGGAACTTGGAAGATTGCAAATTGAGGGGGAAAAAATGGAAAAGCAGTCATCTATCTCACAAGATTCAAGGCATATAAGAACAATATGACGTTCTTGAAGAAACTAAACGTATAAATAGCAGTCATCGAGTAATTAGCTAAAGATGTAACTCCAAACAGAGATAAATATCTCAATCCTTGATGCCTCTATCAGAAGAATCATACAAATTAATTTTCCTTATTCATAACTTCTACTACGTTTGAATCTATTGTATACAGAGTCGCATAAATGACATGAAGTGGAATAAAACCGTTGTTGCCCTTTAATGTGTTGAGTCAAAATAGATCTCCTAATGGGTGTTTTTGTCATTGCAGTAAGACGAATTAATTGAAAAGTCCCACATCGACTAGAACAAGTGCCAAAGCAAGTATATAATACAACAGAAACTGACTTAGGTTACGACCTTACTTGAACAGGATCTGTTCTATAGGCTCGTACCTCTGAATCCTTGAGTTCTAAGGAGACAGGAACCAAAGCTTGGTGGATGAATTATGACCGGTTGACTAGAGCGTGATTAATGGTTCAGTGGCTCACTGATGCCTTCTTGAACCGCAGAGGATCGTTCTCAGCCGGGATACTGGCTGGGATGGTCACCCGGTTGTCTGACAAGCTCTCAATTTTTTAGCCCATGCAGAGTTTTTTGACTTCCAATTTTGTTTTCTATGGGGAAAATTATACAGGCAAAATTCTCCATACATATAAAAGCAAATCTGAAATCAAAGTTGTTGTTGGTACTGTGGTGGCTAGTGATACCAATGAAAAAATCAAAGTACCATAGACTTTGGAAAGTTCAAAATAAATCCATTCAATTTCAATCAAGCTTTAGGACATGGTACAAAAATTCTATATATGATTGCTATTGCTGGTTGTTTTTTTCAGTAATAACTTCAACATAGTTTTGACAATTAAAAGGTTTGAATCAACAGCGTGTATTTTTGGGTTTTGAATTGTTCAAACAGGAGTGGTAGTTGAGGAAGTAGACTATTCCAAGTGGTTATCTATAATATGCCAAAATATAATAAATTCCATGGCCTTAACTATTGCCAACCATACATTAATATCATGCAGAGACTTTTGTTGGATTATTTATGGACTTTTATTTGAACTAGAGCTTCTTCCGCCCAAATATCTTGCCCTAGACTTTGACTACTATAATTTTCCCAGCCGCAATAAACAAAAAACGGAAGCTTTGAAATTCTCAAAACAAAAATTTATTGTACTAATGTTTTTGGCTAATGTCAGCACTACTAACCATTATAAATACCATTTTTGAGGAAACTAGAGAAAGAGAAAGCGTGAGAGTGAAATAATGGAAGGCAAGGGAAGAGTATGTGTCACAGGTGGTACAGGGTTTCTTGGTTCATGGATCATCAAGACACTCCTTGAGCATGGCTACTTTGTCAATACCACTGTTCGATCTCACCTAGGTACACTATTTTATCCAACATAAAATCATATTTCTATAAACTGTTACACAATTATATACAAATTTGGAAGTGGTGAGAATGCAAGTTTCTAGGATATTGGAGGGTTCTCTTTGTTTTCCTCCCCTGTGGATGTCTCTTCTTGTCTATATATGTGCATTCTTGATATCTTTATTGATTAAAGTAGTGATAATATTCCTTTTTCCATTTTGAGAAAAGCTTGTTAGACTTCCCCATTATGTTTCTTTTTTGTGGTTTCCTTCTTTGGACATCTTTTTGTAGATTAGAGGTATCGAAAAGTGAAAATTATCTTGATCTATTTTGTTTTATTAAGATTATACAATAACCATGCTATTAGAGGAAAACATAGCGAGAATAACTTAGTCCTTTCTAAAATTCCACTACACTTAATTTTTTAAACCAGAAATCTCTATAATAATAATGCTTAACTATTAGGGGGTAGGTATTCTTTATAGTTTCTCAAAAATCTTAACTTAGGAGTCTTAAGTTTTCATGTTTTATGTAAATTTTTTAAAATATATTCTTAGGAAACTAACATTCTCAAGAATATTATTTAGCTAAGTTTCTCATCAAAACATTTTCATAGGAGGTAGAAATTCAAGATTCCCATAATTTTTTTTACTATTAAAGTGTCACTTGAACACGCAGCTTAGCTTGGTATACTGGAACATAGCAAATGATTCTTTTTTATTTTTTTGACCTTTTTGACATAAGCAGAACGCAAGAGAGACAATAGCTTCCTCACAAATTTACCTGGAGCATCGCAGAAGCTACAAATCTTCAACGCAGATCTCAGCAACCCAGAAAGTTCCCAATAAGATAGCAACTGAGCCAGGAATGTTAGGACAAATGAAGGGTCCATGAACAAGACTAGGAATTAGAGTCACAACATCCAATCCATTTTGTTCTCCAAATTCAAGCACTGCCTTTTCTGTCAATGTCTTAGAAACTGCGTACGGCCACGCAAATGGCTTACAAGTTCTAAGATAATCGACATCACTCCAGAAACTCTCGTCCATGACTTCATCATCTTTGCCATTGTTGATGACAGCAGAGGCACTAGAAGTGTAGACAACTCGCTTCACAGTCTTTGCATCGAGGCAGATCTTTAAAAGGCGCAATGCTCCATCTATGGTTCTTTTGGTCACCACTTCCTCAGCTTCTTTTCCTTGAAAGTCAACTGGGGTAGCAACATGGAACACTCCAATGCACCCTTCTACAGCTGCACCGAAACTTTCTGGGTTGCTGAGATCTGCGTTGAAGATTTGTAGCTTCTGCGATG
>QAOA01007318.1:0-25315 GCA_003255065.1 Cercis canadensis | reverse complement strand
CTGTTCTTGAGGATTCTGATATTTCACATGGTATCAGAGCAAATCGATCTTGATTTGCGAATAAGTTCGATCTATTGACTCGAATAAGTTGAGTGAAAGACATTCCTTGATTGATTAAGAAGATGGAAGCTGAAGCTGCATCGACGAATAAAGAAGCATCGAGCACCGCCAATGGCGATGATCCCATGGTATTAGCAAATTCTGATCATCCTGGAATGCAATTGGTGACATCTCATCTGACAGGTAACAATTACTTGTCATGGAGTAGGTCAATTAAAATAGCATTAGGAGCAAAGATGAAGCTCGGATTCATCGATGGAAGGTATGGTATACCTGAAGAAGGATCAACTGAGTTTGATCATTGGATTCGTGTGGATTGCATGATTCGTTCATGGATCCTGAACTCCATTTCTAAAGAAATAGTGGAAGCTTTCCTCTATGCATCCACTGCAAGAGAACTATGGGTGGAATTGGAAGAGAGGTTCGGTGAATCAAATGGACCTCAGATTTATCAAATTCAACGAGAAATAAGCACAATTTCTCAAGGAAATCAATCAGTGGTCAAGTATTTCACCACACTGAAGAAGCTATGGGATGAGTTAGACTGTGTCCAACCAATTCCAAAATGTACCTGCAAAAACTGCACCTGTGATGTTACAAAGAAAGTAGCTGATCTTGCACACTCCAGCAAGCTACTACAGTTCTTAATGGGGCTTAGTGAAGATTTTGACCATATCAGGAACCAAATTCTAGTGATGGACCCCTTACCCTCAGTGAACAAGGCATATTCAATGACTCTACGCATTGAAAAGCAACGTGAAGTCCATACTAGCCTGGCAGGGAAAGTCGAAAATTCAGCTATGCTGGCAAGAACTCCAACAGGAAGAGGTGCTGGAAATGGTTTTGGCAGGGGACATCATAAGAAGCAAAATTACAATGAAAAGAAAAATGAAAAATACGAAAAATTCTCATGCACTCACTGTAATACTGGAGGTCACACTCGAGATAATTGTTTCAAGTTACATGGGTATCCAGACTGGTATAAGGAGCTTAAGGGGCAACGCAGTCAAACAGTGGGAAGGAGACATATGGCTAATCTAGCTGATAATCCATTAGATGCCAACATGATCAATACTGGGGAGAAAACCTTTGATCCAAAAACATCTCTGGCAGAACTAATTCAACAGGAACTGTCAAAGATGATGAAAGGACATGGTAATTACGAAGGGAACCATGTCAATTTTGCTCATATTGAGGATTTTGCAAGTAACATTTCCAACTCTACTTTTCATTCTGCTTTACACATAGTAGATAGTATGGATACTGGAACCTGGATAATGGACACAGGGGCATCAAACCACATGTGCATTAACTCAAGTCTTTTACATAACACTAAACCAGTACCAAAAACCACACCTGTCTATTTACCTGATGGTTCTGTTAAGCTAGTCCAACAAATTGTATGGCTAATCTAGCTGATAATCCATTAGATGCCAACATGATCAATATTGGAGATAAAACCTTTGATCCAAAAACATCTTTGGCAGAACTAATTCAACAGGAACTCTCAAAAATGATGAAAGGACATGGTAATTACGAAGGGAATCATGTCAACTTTGCTCATATTGAGGATTTTGCAGGTAACATTTCCAACTCTACTCTTCATTCTACTTTAGACATAGTAGATAGTATGGATACTGGAACCTGGATAGTGGACACAGGGGCATCAAACCACATGTGCATTAACTCAAGTCTTTTACATAACACAAAACCAGTACCACAAACCACGCCTGTCTATTTACCTGATGGTTCTGTTAAGCTAGTCCAACAAATTGGTGATGTTTACCTTAGCCCTACTGTTGTTTTGACTGATGCTCTCTATATTCCTAGTTTCAAGTTTAACCTTCTTTCAGTAAGGAAATTATCCAAAATTGCTCAGATTAAGTTTGTGTTTCTTCCTGACAAATGCCTTCTGCAGGACCCTCTGACTGAAGCTGTTATAGTCATTGGTAAAGTGGTAGGAAACCTATACATTCTAGACAAAACTTCATTTCGTAGTACTGCTACTTCTTTGCTTTCTTGTAATCATCGGATTGACTTAGTCAAATCTTCTTTTAATTCCGTCTGTAATTCTGTCAATATACCTTGTACTGACACTAGTCAATCAAATAAAAATTCTGAAACCTTATGGCACAATCGACTTGGACATGCTCCATTCAAAACATTACAACATATCTCTTTCTTGAAAGAAGTGAATATTTCACCACTTTCTCTTTGTGACATTTGTCATAAATCAAAACAGCATCGCTTACCCTTTCCCCTCAGTAATTCCAAGTCAGAATCTCCTTTTGACCTCATGCATATTGATATCTGGGGTCCCTATAGCAAACCCTCTATAACTGGTGCACATTACATGCTCACTATAGTGGATGATTGCAGTCGAGCAACTTGGATCTTTCTGCTCACTCATAAGCACCAAACTTTGCAAACACTGAAATCTTTCTTTCACATGGTGCACAACCAATTTCAAACGCACATCAAATGTGTTAGAACAGATAATGGCTCAGAATTTACTAGCACTGCTTGTCAATCTCTTTTGTCCACTTTAGGCATTCTACATCATAGGAGTTGTGCTTATACTCCTCAACAAAATGGCATTGTTGAGCGCAAACATAAACATCTTTTGCAAATTGCTAGAGCTTTAATGTTTCAAGCTCATTTGCCTATTCAGTTTTGGGGTCATTCTCTTTTAATGGCTGCATATATTATTAACCGTTTACCATCACAGCTTTTGGAATGGAAGACACCTTATGAACTTCTGCATAACAGGAAGCCAGATTATTCCTTATTGAAATGCTTTGGTTGCCTTTGTTATGTCACCAACACACACCCTCACAAGGATAAATTTGCAGCCAGAGCATATAGATGCATTTTTCTGGGTTTTGTCCCAGGGCAAAAGGCTTATAGAGCCTATGATTTAGACTCTCACCAATTTTACACTTCTCGAGATGTTGTGTTTCATGAATCTTCTTTTCCCTTTGACACTGTCCCCTCCACTGCCAGTGAGATTTCTTTACCAATTCCTTTTCTTGATTCTGATCCATTTTCTCTCACACCTACATAACTCCCCTCTCAGCCAACACCACTACCCACTCAGCCTTCTGATCCTCTTACTGTTGCTTCTGAGAACCAATCCTCCCTTCTTCCTGCTTCACCTTCTTCTTCTCCTACAGGTACCTCTAATATCTTACCTCTTCCTATCCCACCTAGTATCCCTCCTCTTAGACAGAGTTCTCGCCCAAAGTTCAAACCCCCTTGGCTACAGGATTTTGTCTCACATGTGGCTGTTCCTCCTACTTTACCAGAGGTTGCTGCTACTTCAGTTCATGGTTCTTTTGCCTACACTCCTCCTACTTTTCCCTATTACAGTTCACCACTTTTTACTGATTCTTACATGTCTTTTCTTGCCAATGTGACCACTGTCCCTGAACCTCGTTCATATTATCATGCTAGTAAGCATGACAAATGGGTAGAGGCTATGAATACTGAACTCCAGGCTCTTGAATCAAATCACACTTGGGACTTAGTCCCTTTACCCCCTGGCAAGAAGGCCATTGGTTCTAAATGGGTTTACAAGGTCAAATATCTCCCTGATGGCACTGTTGAACGTTACAAAGCCAGGCTGGTTGCCAAAGGCTATCACCAGATTGAGGGTATAGACTATAAAGACAGCTTTTCCCCTGTGGCTAAGTTGGTCACTGTCCGGATTTTCTTGGCCATTGCCTCTGCTCAGAATTGGCCTTTGCCTCTGCTCAGAATTGGCCTTTGCATCAGTTGGACATCAATAATGCTTTCTTACATGGTTCTCTTAATGAGGAAGTTTACATGCACCCTCCACAAGGCTATCACATTGCCAAGCCAACTGAAGTTTGTCTGTTGAAAAAGTCCCTCTATGGCTTGAAACAAGCCTCTCGTCAGTGGAACCTTGCTTTTTGTACTAAACTTCAGGCTTATGGGTTTGTCCAAAGTGCACATGATCACTGCCTCTTCACCATGACCAGATCAGCTTCCTTCTTGGCTTTGCTTGTTTACGTTGATGATGTCTTAATTACTGGCACAAGTGCTCATGACATCCAGCAGGTCAAACAATTCCTTCACACCACATTTACCATCAAGGACTTGGGTTTTGCTAAATATTTTCTAGGTCTTGAGATTGCTCGTGGGCCCTCTGGCACCTATGTCAACCAGAGAAAATATGTCCTTGACATTCTCCAGGATACTGGCCTCCTTGGAGCTAAGCCTGCTGCTTCCCCTTTACCTAAAGGACAAAAGTTTTCCTCTGCGGGTACCCCTTTACCTGAACCAGATAGGTTTCGCAGGCTTGTAGGCAGATTACTTTATCTTGGCCTCACCAGACCTGATATCACTCATGCGGTTCAACAGTTAAGCCAGTACCTTCATTCTCCCACTCAGGCACACTGGAATGGTGTTGTTCATGTGCTGAAGTACCTCAAGGGCACTCCTTCTCGTGGCTTGTTTTTTCCTTCTGGCCAAAGTTTCTCCCTCACTGGTTACTGTGATGCAGATTGGGCAGCTTGCAAAGATACCCGCAAGTCTATTACTGGCTTCTGTGTCTTCTTAGGCTCCTCTTTAATTTCTTGGAAAACTAAGAAACAATCTACAGTCAGCAGGTCCTCTGCTGAAGCAGAATACCGCAGCCTAGCAACAACTGTTTGTGAGCTCACCTGGATTCATTATCTTTTACAAGACTTTCACATACATGTCCCTTTACCTATTTCCTTATGGTGTGATAATTTGGCAGCNAAAATCAGCTATTTATAATTTAGTTGAAATCATTGAACTAAAATCAGAGTGAAACATATATATATATATATATATATATATATATATATATATATATTGTATATATAGTCTCCCTTTTTCAAGCTTTAACCTTGAAGACAAATATTGTAACAAAAAATAAGCACTCTTCTAACTTCCAGACGTCATTTACCTATCCACTAATGCCTAGAAGAGCATGTTATGTTATACAGAGGTACTCAACACCATATCATTACCCAGTAAAACTTGAAAAGAAACCATACAGTATGAAACTGATAACAGCATCACTACCTAGCAGAATTGAAATCTGATTTTGAATTAAATTAATCTTAATCCAACAAGAGGTCGCAATGAGTAAGGCATAATTATCCTCACTATTAGCGACATAGATTGTCTTAATCTTATGAAATAATACATCATAGAGCAAAAGATAAGGAAAAGATGAATGTAAAAGTGACAAAATAGATTGTCTTAATCTTATGAAATAATTTATGAATCACACTCATCTAACTTTATTCCTCAAGTCAAAGGTATCATGCAACAATTGAGATCAAACAGCTCTTCTTCTTCACTATATCCCTTTTTCAAGAAGACAGTACCATCTTGCAGTTTACCAATCACTTCCACTGGCATTTGCAAAACAGTTAAAAGTATCAGAAATCATACAATGAAGTTCTTTAAGATAGCAATAATCATTGTTTACATTGATGAAAACTCACATTTCACAATGGCTCCCTCATTTGGACGCTCATATCTGTACAGATTATTTACAATCTTGTAATACAAGTTTTAGTTAGTTGACTAGTTTGACTGGTATAATAAGTTAGTTAACTAGTTAACCATAGTCAGTTAGTTTAGTTAACACTGATTAAATTAGGTGGTTAGTCAATAACCGTAATGGTTAGATGAGCTGGAATTAGTTAGTTTGTACTTTCTATATAAAGCTACTGCTGATGTATTATTGTTCATATATAAAAATACTGAAATACTTCAATCTTTTTCTCTTCTCTCTCTCGCAACTCTCTCTCTGCTCAGAAGTTCTTCTCTGTTCTTGAGGATTCTGATATTTCACAATATCCTTCCCCTTCTTTGAGTATATTCTTCAGAACCTTCTTGTCACCAGTTACTTCTGACACAGTCTTCTATGATACTACCTCCAGAGTAATCTCCAATGTCGCATTTGGTGTTACTGCACCTTCATCACCCTGTTGTGGCTTTCCCTTCTCACCAAATCCATCTACAAACCCAGTAAATAAATAAGTACATAGAATTTCAAAGGAAGACACATTCAATAATATTACTTTGTGGCTTCACTGTCAAAAGCACTTTCTCTCCCTTCTTCATGGTTTTCATCGCCTTTGACAATGCGGGACAAAAATGACCTACCAATTTGTCATGGAATAAACACGAACTTCATAACCCCACATAGAGTGGAGCTTGAAATGGAAAGCTTAAGGAGCAACAAGTGAGAAGAACACATGCTAGGCTTTCTTTTCCCTCTTTTTCCAAGAATTTTTTACAAGATTTAAACTCAGATGAATAGCTTTCTTTTAGAAACTTGTTCATGCATGGTAAAAACATTATATTCTAATGAATTACCATGGTAGAAACTCAAATGAATTTTTCACATGTTGCAAGCTTCATCACTGTTTCTCCAACATAGCCAAATTAAAAGATTTAGTGTCTTCAAACCCCAAACCCTAATTTCTTTTTCTTAGCATAGAGTATGCATGCCAGTTAACCCAACAAATTCTTTGTTCCTCATTCTGCTGTCCCCACCAACATTGAGATATCATATATACTAGAGAGCTCATGACACAAACCTAACAACTATGCTATTCGACTTCTAAAATTATTCATCGTAACATATCAACAAATAATAAATATATAGATACGAATTTTTAGTAAATTACAAAACTGGATAAATATTATTATTTCCATAGCCCTCTGGGCGTGCATGGAGTTTTTTTCGTTATAAATGTTGGTGTTTACTTAAAAAAAAAAATGTAAATAATACATATAGACTCACACAATGTAAATAAAATAAATGTCATAAATTTTAAAATATCTCATTGTAAGATGAAAAATCGTACTAGTTTTAAGTTACTCTTTATTCTTCATATATTATTGTATTATCATGTTTTATAAAAAGAAATATATGAATTTCTAAAAAAAAATTTAAAAAAATATGAAAAATGGTGTGGTTAATTTTAAGCAAAATATGAATGGCATCATCATCTCAAACAAAAACAAACGTATATATGGCATTACACAGTCATCTTTATTTTAAAAAATCTATTACAGCCTATAACTTATTATTATTATTACTGTTAATTTATAATTGTGATATAATTGATAAGTGTAACATTAATTTTAAGGCTAATTATGGTTATAATATTGAGATTGCTTCTTCCCCAAGGATTCCAAAACTCCATACTTTTAGGGCTGAATTAATTAGCTAGCTAATCTTTTTTTTTTTCTTAAGAATTTTAGTAAAAAAATTTTAAAAAGTTGAAAGGGTAGGAGCCAGTGCCCTGGCTGCCCCTTGTAAATCCGTCACTGTTGATAGATCAATTTTTTTTCTTCTGTTAAAAAAAAAGTTTGATAGATGAATAGTTGTTTAATGAATCTACTCTAAACAAAGATAAGTGTAGAATTAATAAATAAGAATCTATTATTTTTTAGATATTTTTATAAATTATTTAAACCCTTTAAATCTCTCACATGGTTTTTTTTTTTATATATATAAAAATACAATGTACTAGAAAAGGCAAGAAAATATATGACAGAAAGAAAAAAAACACGACATTAAATTATCTAATTCAGAGAATGTGCTATTAAATTTATAAATGATTGGCTCTCACATGTAATAAAATATTATTAAAAAAATAACATAATCATTTTAAATATTTACTTTATTCTCAAAGTAAACCTAAAATCCCTAGAATCTCTTCTTTACCCCACTCTCTCTCTCTCTAGACGCCTCGACGGTGAACATCTCCATCTAACGCTCCGGCCACCGTTGGCGGTGATCCGACCACTGAATCGCGTTCATTCAACAAGTGAGCATCATCATTTTTGCTATTTATCTTCTTTCCAGGATTACTCTTACGGATTTAACACACGATGATCTTCTTCTGTTTTTCTTTACTCCTCTGAATGCTCAATGTTTATCTATCTCGAATGACTGCGATTTTCTCATCTTTTTCTGCTTAATGGTAATTTTTGGGTTTATCAAGGGTTTTGAAAATTTAAGTGTCTTGAAATGCTCTGCGTGTTAGATGATCATGCGTTGGAGGATTATAGAATGGAATTTCCAGTGATTGGTGATAATTTTATTATATACTACACTGCTACTGCTAATTCATCGTGTTTCTTTTTTCCTGTTTAAAATGTAAAGTGTTAGAATGGCTTTTAGTTATTTTGAGCTTGTAAGATGGATAGTTGTATTGAATATTTGTTTATACATTGAGTGGTTTAGGAACCCAATCAAGTTGTCCAAACCAACGTGAGGATTTCTGGTTTGGGTTGAAATGACTTTTCCTTCGAACTCAAACCAACCCAACCAGAGGTGCTTTGCTAAGTTTGGGCCTTAAAAATGCTCTCAACCCGCCCAGCCCAACCCAACCCAACCCAACCCAAGAATGTGCCTATTAAAGGGAAAAGGATTTAATTTTGATCTACTAACAGTGTAAAAGGAATTTTAAGCAATCATTGTATTTCATGTTGCCATGTATGAAAAAGTTGTTAAAATCGTTTGTTAGTAAAAAACCTTAGTTACTTTGGCAATCAGATATGGATCAACATTTTTGTCATTTAGCTCTTTTCCAAGTTTGTTCTTATGGCTTTAACCACGTGGATGATCTTGTTCTGTTTCTCTCAATTCCTCTGAATACCCTATATTTGTCTATCTTGAATGACTGTGAAATCTCATCTGTTTCCACTTAATGGTAACTTTTGGATTTTGAAAATTTAGGTGTGTTGGAATGTGCATGGTAGTGCTCTTAGTGTTAGCGTTAGACTTTCCACTCCAGTGATCATTGTTATTAAATTTGGATGGGGAAATAAGAATGGAAAGTTTTGAAAGATAAACGAATTGGAAATATCAAGTTTCTTTTTGTTATTAAATTGTTGTTGTTATGATACAAGCTAGATACACTTTGATGGAAGAAGAATGCATCATTTCTGGAAATCATTGTTAATTTTCTTTCCTTTGCATTTGTTTCCCAAACGGAACCAGTGTTTATGATGTTCCTATTTCAACCAATAATGTATTAACACGTGCATCATGTTTCAAAATCAAGTTTCTTAAGCTTTTGGGTTGAAATGGTTCTTGATATGGTAACAGCCTCTTTGACCAAGAGATTTGGAGTCTAATACTACCCCTTATTATAATTAAAATTTATTTTAGCACAAGGTGCGAGTTGGAGTAATGCTTTCTCCGCACTTCAAGCCCAAGGGTTTCCACATGTGGGGCGTATTAGAGCTTTTGAGTTGAATTGAAATGGTTCTTGATAGTTTAAAATGTTGACTATGCTGCATTTGAGTTACTGCCTACTAATTTGAAGATTTGAATATTGTCCTTCTGTTTTGGTACTTTATCAGGTTCAATTATTTTTTTCCTGTTTCATCTTAGTTTCAATTTGACGTAGGTAAACAACAATTCATGGCAGCATTTATCAATTTCCAGGAACATGAGGGGTTGGCAGTGAGAATCGGATCATCAAACTGATTTCTTTTTAACAAGTGAGTATCTGACCACTGATCATTCTTATGGCTTTAACAACATGGATGATCTTGTTCTCTTACTCTCAGTTCCTCTGTGTGTCTTGGAATGTGCATGGAAGTACTGTGTGTGTTAGATGATCATGCCTTTTGAGGCTCATAGAATGGAGATTCTACCAATGTGCATAGACATGTGAAGCACAGATACGTTAAAACCTCACAAGAATCAGTGTCCAGGATGTATATGAGTTATGACACTGTGGCAGATACGTCCTCCTGCATTATCCAGCCCTTTTTTTTTTGTTTTATTTTGTAACTTTAGATACGGCTTAATATGGGCTGGATATGGCTTGACAACTAGCTGACAATATCGTGTTCTTTCTGTGCCCCTAGCTTTACCATTGTGCATGCACTGTTTTACATGAAGAATCTTTATTGATTGTCTTTTGAAGTTCCAAACCTCAATTGAAGATTCTGGTGGTACCCATATTTGCTCATACTTGAATTTTCTTTATTATTCTGATTTGTGCTTAATCTTTGTTAAATAAATTCTCAAGTAATTGATTGTTAGTCTCTGTTTTATGCTCAAACTTGCGCCATCTTGAATATTTGTTTTGGAGCTGATTTATTTCAGCGCTTCTGGTTTATTGTGTTAACGTATTATTTCTTGGTTCTGGTTTAATCTTGTTAATTGTTGGAGCTCTATCGTTTGAATCTGTGTGTTTATCTTTATTGAATCGTTGTTTCTTTGTTCAAAGTTTTCTTTAGTTGTTGCTGCAATCTTAGATTTCTACCTGGTTTAGTGTTTGAGTGCTTATCTGTTGCTCTATCCACCGATCTGTTGATGAATAATTAATGATAGACTAATGCTTTCTTTATTTTATTTTTTGTTGATATTTTGCATCACTTTATCATTGCTGTTTTGTAGCAGTGTCGTATCTTGTATCTGTGCTTCATGGATAGACAATAATTATGTATAGACATGTTGTTTCTGCTGCATGGCCAAAAAAAAAAAAAAAGTTGTTTGTGCTGACCTTCATGTGTTCCAGGTAGAAATGTCTCATAGATCAGAAGACATTACTAAGTTTGAGTTGGAGGACTATGAGGACAGATATTATTATGATTTGAAGAGAGGTAAATTTGAAGTCCAAATCTCCAGTTCAACATATAGGTGTCCCTTCTGCCCAGGGAAGAGTAATCAGGATTACAGTTTTAGGGAGGTTTTGGAACATGCAAACTGTGTTGGCAGGGGGTCACAGAGAGGGGGTCTGAAAGACAAGGCTAGGCATTTAGCTCTTGGGAGGTACATAAAAAAGTATCTTGATGTGAAGAAAAAATCAGAACCTGTACCTGTTGCCAAAGTAGAAAGTTCCAAACCTGATGGTCAACTATTTGTCTGGCCTTGGATGGGTATTGTGGCAAATATTAGGACTGAAATGAAAGATGGGCGACGTGTTGGAGAGAGTGGTACCAAACTCAGGGATGAGTTTTCCAGAAAAGGATTTAATCCCCTTAGAGTTTTTCCACTGTGGAATCGTTTTGGGCATTCGGGATTTGCAATTGTGGAGTTTAACAAAGATTGGGCTGGTTTCAATGATGCCATGTCTTTTGAGAAGAGCTTCGAAGTAGAACATTGTGGTAAGAGGGATTACTACAAGACAAGAAACCTAGGGGATAGATTGTATGGATGGCTGGCCCGAGATGATGACTACCACATGAAAAGTATTATTGGTGATCATCTTAAAAAAACCGGGGATTTGAAAACTGTTTCTGGAAAACAAACAGAGGACCAAAGGAAAACATCAAAACTTGTCTCAAATTTGACTAATACCTTGGAAATGAAGAATATGCAATTGAAAGAGGTGCAAGACAAATATTACAAGACTAGTGAGTCCCTGAACAAACTGATGGGGAAAAAAGAGGAGATGATTAAAGCTTATAACGATGGTATGCTGCAACTTTGAAGTGAATTATTCTAATTTATATGACCCTATCCTTTCATACTTATTGTGCGTATCAATTTGCCTTGTTAGAAATAAAAAAGATGCAGCAGAATGCTCGGGATCATTTTGAGAAGATCTTTATGGAGCATGAAAGAGTTAGACTACATTTGGAAGCTCAGAAGAAACAACTTGAGAGCCGTGAGAAGGAATTGCAACAGCGTCAAGCAGAGAGTAATACTGAGAGAGAAAAGCTATACCTTGACAAGAAAATGGTATGTATTTTTGCCCATAAGTTAGTTTATGAGTAAGGCTGTGTCTTGCTTCAAAGTGAAATTTCCCCCCATTTTAACAATTTAAGATATATGAAGACTTTTATTTTATATTTTTCTTTCACAGAATGAGAGGGCAACATTGGAGCAGAAGAAGACTGGTGAAAGAGTGATGCATTTGGCTGAAGAACAGAAGGTATGTTTTCAATTTTCTTCTATCTGTATCTGTTTCCTTGGTTGCATGTCTATCAAGTTTAGAATTTGACAGGCTCATTTGTGGTTGAATGTTGCAGAAAGAAAAGGAGAAGCTTCATAAAAGAGTTCTTGACCTACAAAGAAAACTTGACGCCAAACAAAAACTGGAATTGGAAATTCAGCGTATGAGAGGAGCTCTTCAAGTAATGAAACACATGGATGAGGATGAAACAAAAAAGAAAATGGAGTTGATTGAATTGGATCTGAAGGATAAAGAGGAAGAATTGGAAGCAATGGAAGAACTTAACCAAGCTCTTATAGTCAATGAGCGTAAAAGCAATGATGAGTTGCAAGATGCTCGGAAGGAGTTAATAAGTGTATGTATCTTTCTATATAGGCATCATATATAGGATACTGACAAAGGTGATTTGCTGTGATTACATATAGCCATCTGGTTGTTTGTGTTAGTGATGCACATGCAATATTTAACTTGAGTTTCTCCCTTGTCAGTTTACTGCACAGTTATTTGTGTCTTAAAAGGAGATGATTTTAGTATGATAGTTCTATATAGCAAAACCTGACTATTGTAACTTATCATGTTTAGTACTTGTTTGTTTATAGGATCTAATGTTAACTTCTAGCAAGATAAGCACCATAACCTTTGTTTTATAAATTGTTTTGCTTGTCATTGCCATTCCATGATCTTTTCTAATTTATTAATTGTTATGATTGTCATTGCCATACTCCTATCTTTCATATTTTGTTGAAAAAGTAAATTTCCTTGTTGACAGGGAATAGGAGAGTTAAGTACTAGTCGTGCTTCTATTGGTATCAAAAGAATGGGAGAGCTGGATAATCAGCCATTCGTGACTGCATCCAAGAGAAAATTTCCTAATGATGACACGAGAGCAATGGTGTTGTGTTCAGAGTGGGAGGAATGTCTCAGAGATCCTAGCTGGCATCCATTTAAAATTGTGACAGATGAAGAAGGGAATTCTAAGGTACAATGAGTAACACTTTCAGACATATGTGTAATCAAATCTAAGTTCCCTTTCTATCCTTCTGAACTTCATTGAACTTTTTATAGTCCATAAAGAAGTAATGCTTGGAGAAGTGATTTCAAGATTTCATTTTTGTGTGCACTCAGCTTGCCTCGTTGCATCTCTATCCATCTTAAACTTACACTTGTTAAGCTCTTCACTTCTGTTTTGTGGTATTATAATAGTTACAATGCATCATAGTATACTATAAGATGCTATGCTGTTGAAGCATCACTATGTTGCAATATATGCTGAACGTATAGTTTATTGAGCACTTTGAATGTTCTATGAAGTTGCTGGCTTGTATCATGATCTAATTCATACTGGCTATTATATTATGCAGGAAATTATTGTTGAGGATGATGAAAAACTGAAGATGCTGAAGAATGAGTATGGTGATGAGGTTTTCGGGGCTGTAGCTAAAGCTTTGATGGAGATGAATGAATACAACCCTAGTGGTAGATACACAATACAAGAGCTCTGGAATTACAAGGAAGAAAGGAAGGCCTCACTAAGGGAGGGTGTCTCCTATCTCGTAAAGCAATGGAAATCCTTGAAACCTAAGCCCAAAAGAAGAAGAGTCGCATAAATTGAAGGAGAACCTAACAAGTACCTAAAGCTGCTCAAAGCTTTTGAATTTTGGTGACATTTGTAAAAAAATCCAAATAGCACTCTAGGTATGGTAAAATCCACCTGCAAAAAGTACTTTAGGTGAGGTCTCTGTCCTCATATCTCATATTCTCAACTAAAAAATGTAACTCTATCTATCCAATGGAAAAAAAAAAAAAAAAATGACATGTTTAATGTGGATATAATTTCACATAATGGCCAGTTAGAGGTGTATCAACAATTGTCTATGGCAAGTTGTGCAGTTACATTTAGGGTGAACCCAAAATTGAAGGGTAGTTGTTGTGTCCAGTCAAGTACAGTAAGGGATATATATAATTTTATTTGAAAGAAATAATTTACAAACACTATAAAAATGATAAAAAAAAAAAATTATTATTATTATTATTAAGAGCAAGATTTGAGTTTTACCATTGTGAGATATAAATTATGTTTTCTCTTGTTAAACATGAACAAAAGTCCATTGATTAAAACCCACCAAAAGAACATAAATCAGGGTGTGTTTTAACAACTTTCTTTCAAATATGTCATTATCTTTCTTGTATCATATTCGTTTCTTGATTTAATCTATGTCATTTATATTCCTTGTGTATCTGTCGCTCTTTTTTCTCTTAAAACTCTATTTTTCACTTGATGGAACTCACTAATTAAATCTTTCTAAGTAATAAGTTGAACAAAGGCCTCTCATACTTCATGTGTTTCTTCTTAGAAAAAACATATGAGTAATTCACATGAGTTCAATTTCTATAATTTGATCCACTTTTGGTATAAGATTCTATACTCTATCATCAAACAAGGATTCATTGACCATGTAAAAAATGTTTACACTATCAGCTATCTCTGCCTCCAAGTTCAATTGAAAGCTACATACTATCAGTCTTACTAGAGAATTGAAGAGAACACGAGAGATATACTTTTTCAGCTCAACTGAAACCATGAACAAAAATTCAAGAGCAAATTAAAATCATGCCAAACCTTTGAAAATGACAAACAGATCCACAAAAGAAAAACGAAACAGAGCATAAAAGAACTCACAGGGGAACTTGAGGATCAATGCTACGAAGCTCTCCAGTGTTCATCTTGGACCAAGGGCTTTTGATTATTGAAACGTGATCTGTGAAAGTTGTGTGGAGAAAGCAATAGATGGGTGGAGAGATTGAGGGTGGAAGAACATCTGGGTCAATTTTTGTTTTGCGTTCTTCAAGGTTTTTGAGAGGAGCTCGCCATTTGGGGAGACGAGAATGAGTGGTGACATACCCAGCAACCAGCATGCCTGTTTGGTTGGGCTTACTTTTCAGACATAAAGTACTTTTTTTTAAAAAAAAAAAAAATTACTTCTAATAATTGTTAGTAGTGTTTATTTGAGTTTTTTTTTTTTTAAAAAAAAAAATACTTAAAAAACTCAAAAGTTGACTTTTTCAAAAGCTACAATTGTTGGTTTCTTGAATTAAGTTTTGCAGAAGCTAAAATCTTAAATGATTGATTCTTTAGTTAGACTAAGCTTAAGAGGTAAAATTGCCTATATGTAAACGGCAGAAAATTATGTGACCAAAAATAAATAATACAAAATTAGAAAATTGCCTATATGTAATTTAACTCTATAATCTAAAATTATGTGAAATTTGAGAATATACAGTGAAAATTATGGTATACTATACAACTCCATAAAATTAGATAATTAATTCAATAAATGAATTGAATTTAATAATTATGAGTAATAATATATAGATCAATTTTATTTTTTACAAAATTATGTAAATTAATTGTACTGCATGGTAAAATTTAAATTGAACTGGACTTACTAAACTTTTTTCCTGTCCTGCTCATGTTTTCCCACGTACCAAAAATTGTGTACTGTTCTAGTCGGAAATCTATGGAACATCATTATTGTTGTATGATTTTACAACAAAATTGAACTAGGATGCAACTTGTAGCTTTAAGAATAACGAAGGTGATGCAATTGATGATTCAATTCCTTCTTGTAATGAGAAACCAAGTAGGAAGAGTGTGAAGTCTAATAATGGCTCAATGACTATATATGTGCCATTGTTAATTAATCGAGTTAATATCACAAGTGGCACTCACTTATGAATAACTCACTGCCACTATCCTATAAAAGGATAATTAGAAAATGAATGTAATATTTCACAGCCAAAAAAAGAGAGTGTAATATTCATTCTGATATGAAGTAATATAAGAAATTAGCCTTTTTTCCTTACTGCTAATCAATGGCATCTCTCTTAGCCAGAGGAGTCAATATTTGATGATAGATTGATCCCCTCATCCTTTCCTAACAACCATAGAAGTTGGAAGAAACGAGGATTTGTTCCTAATTTTCTTTATGATGAAGATGTTGATTTGTCCACTTTAGCTTTTTTCGAACTTGACGTTTGAAACTAAACGTGGCAGCTGTGAAGCTTCACTGTGATGTGAATGCGACTCTCAAAATCAACATTGTTCCAAGTTTTCTTGATGATGAAGATGTTTGTTGACGATGCCTAAGCTTGAAGTCGGGCAAAATTACCGAGATCGGTTGCCAATTCTGTCTGGTGGGCGACCGAGTAACCTGCAGGTCAAAAGTACCGGGCCGGGTTTGGTTTGCCGGGCTCTGAAGATTAAGTCAGATCGGTTTAGTCTGAGAAGCAGAATTATGATTGTCAACTAGTGGGATTTTGTTATACCTTCTCTTGTGTTGGGTCAGGGACTATTTATAATAGATAGAAAGCATGAGCTGGCGGGTCGGGCAAACGAGCGACCCGTTTTGACGTTTGGGCCTTTCGGGTCATGTCTTTGTTTGGGCTCAACTGTATGTGGGCCCATTCTTTAGGGCCACCACATTTGTCTTGTCCACTTTAGCTTTTTTCAAACTTGACGTTTGAAACCACACGTTGCAGCAGTGAAGCTTCGCTGTGATGTGAATGCGACTCTCAAAAGCATCAGTTGCCATAACATTGTTGGTAACAAACTAAAATCCAAAAGATATTATTGTGACGCTTTGAAAATGAAAGAATAAAAGATACAAGACAGAAACATGTGATACACAATTCATGCAGAGGGTCCATGCACATGGAATGGAAGTGACATATGGATTGCCATCTACCTCATCTTAGTTCCTAGAGCAAGGATAATGATTATTTCTTGAATTATATATATATATATATATATATATATATATATGAAATCGTTATTTTAATACTTAATTTAATATTTAAATATAATATAAATTAATTTATTTTAATTTAATATAAAAAAAATTAATCAAAATTAAAAATTATTCATATTAATTTAGAATAATATAATTTATATCATATTTAAATATTAAATAAAGTATAATATTAATAAAATAAGGTGTAAAAATAACGATTATATATATATATATATTTCCTTCCTTTTGTGTACGCATATGTAATGAGAACATATGTTATATTACTGATTTGGTTATGATAGGGTGTAAATTTGGGGATTAATTATTTAGGATCCAAATTTAAAACTTACTGATTGTTAGCTGTGGGATTTATCTTTTAATAGTAACTTTGTTTCATTATTTGGCATAACTTGAAAATAAGAAATTTATGTTACACGTCTTTTTAAAATTAATCACAAAATAATAAATGAAGTTAAAAATTTTAGCAAGATTAATCGCATAACTTGTAAATATTTTTTTTTTTTCTTGAATACGTTAAGCAAATATGAGAAGTTCACATTGAAAATCACAAGACACGACCCGAGAAATTGAGAATAGTTCAACTCTTCAACCAACAATAAATACGCCTAAGCAACGTGACTCACGCAGGCTCAGCCGTCGGCAAACAGAGAGCTGAGGATGATGAGAAAATATATGACTTAATTATAATATTGGTTATCTTATTTTAATAATTTAAATTTTTTGTCTCTTTTTTTAAAAATAAAATATTGAATCCCTCTATATTCATAAAATATACAATTTTAGTCTTTTTGTCTTTAAGTCAAAATTCTTAGATTTATTTTAAGGTGTAAAATTTTCTAATTCATAATCTCACCGTTCATATTGAAGAGCTACATCTTATGAACCTCTCTACTAAATTTCAGCTCGATCTAACGGTGGGACTCAATCCAAAATACCAAAACCATAAGTTTTCATGTAACCAAAGATTCTAGACTCATTCACCGTTAGATTGAGCTGAAATTTTGTGAGGATGTTCACAAGATGTAAGTTTTCAATCTGAATGGTGAGATTATAAATAAAAAAATTTTACACCTTGAAATAAACTTCATAATTTTGGCTTAAAGACAAAAGGACCAAAATTGTACATTTTATGAATATAGAAAGACTCAATAGTTCATTTTTAAATAAGAGCGACCAAAAAGTTTAAGTTGTTAAAATATCAGAACCAAAATTGTAATTAAACCAAAATATATCTATGTATGCTTAGTCCCTTACTTCATAAATGAAGTTGAATGGTGAACATTTTTATCCCAAGTTCAATAAGATGAAAATGAAATGTCAAAAACTAAATAAAATAAATGTAAATTAGTATGTGATTAAGTAGTATTAAAGTTGTATTTCAGATTTATAAATTTTGTGTTTAAATTCAGAATTATAACAAAAAATATAAAAAAAAATACAAATAAATGTATATCTTTATTTTTTTTCTTTGTAATTANATACAAAAAAAAAAAAAAAATCTTTTTCATTAGCTTTATTATGGGAAAAAGGAAATCTAGTACATCAGTTTTATAAAAGATCCCGTTGATCAATTATGTTGTATATTTTATATTGTGTATATTTCTTTCTAATGTACTTGTATAAGAATTATAGTCAGTCAAATTAATTAGTATAATAAATTTTCAGATGTGAATAAAATTTAATGAAAAACCAACCGAGATATATACATCACCTTAGAGGCTCAAAGGGGACTGTATCCCCTCAAACCAAACATGAGAAACAAGAGTGAATTACTCTCTGTTTGGTACATAAAATAAAAATCATGAAATGAGAATGAGAACGGAATGGATTCCATTCTATAATTTGGCAGCTCTAATATGGAATAGAGTGTGAAACGGAATTAGAATTAGTAGTAAAAGACACAAATACCCTTTATTTAGAGCATGGTATTAAATAGGTTTTATTTGATAAGGTTAGCTTGAGCCATTTTATAAAATTAATGAGAACATGTTGAAAATTTTTTAGCCCATTTCATGGAGCTTGGAAATCTCTCAAGGTGGGAATGTTCATTCCCACTATTCCCACTTTTGCAGAATAAAGGTTGAAATAAAATGGATATTTTATGCTATTTTTTAGCTATTAAATATAGAATGAACATTCCAAACATAGTGTCATACATATCAAGTGAAGGGACAAGAATATAATTTTCAAAGATTCTATCTTTTGTTTTCCATTTTATCCTTGACTTCTCATTCCCAACGCAAGCTATATATCTAAATCTTTTAATTATTTTTTTACAAAGGAATGAGACATTCATCACTGGTAGTTGCTTCAAAAGTAGATGGCCACAAACTACTATAAAAGCATGTCCTGGCATTGTTACGACTCCATCCTCCCAACCATGGATCTTCCTTCTTATCTCCAAACAATTGCAGGGTTCTTAGCATTGTTGTTTTTCTATGTGGTCCTTGGGTCAAGAATTCGACCAAAGACAAACAAGGGCAGCACCAAGGCACCCGAACCAAGTGGTGCTTTGCCCATCATAGGTCACCTCCATCTTCTTGGTGGCCAAAACCCAGTTTGTCGTACCCTAGCCTCCATGGCAGAGAGACATGGCTCAATTTTTTCTCTCAGGCTCGGTTTCTATCAAACCCTAGTGGTGAGTAGCAGAGAAATCGCCAAGGAGTGCCTCTCAACAAATGACAAAGTTTTCGCATCACGACCAAACCTAGCAGCGGGGAGATACTTGGGTTACAACAATGCCATTTTTGCTCTTGCCCCTTATGGACAATATTGGCGTGACCTAAGGAAAATAGCCACCCTTGAGCTTCTTTCAAGTCATAGACTTGAAAAGCTAAAGCATGTTAGAGACTTGGAAATTTATTCACTTGTCAAAGATTTATATTTAAATTGTACAAAAAATAAAAATTACATTGCTGTTGAGAGGCCTGTAGCTATAAGCAAATTATTAGAGCACTTGACTTTCAATATAAATGTGAGGATGGTAGCCGGGAAGAGATTTTCAGGCGAAAGCTGTGGCCAGGAAGATAATGAAGCATGGCGGTTTAAAAGGGCAATCCAAGATGCTACATATCTTAGTGGTGTTTTTGTTGAGGCTGATGCCTTTCCTTACTTTAAATGGATTGATTTTCAGGGGTATGTGAGCTTCATGAAGAGGACTGCTAAGGATATAGACTTTGTGCTTGATAAGTGGTTGGAGGAACATCTGAGAAAGAGGGCTGAGGCTGAGAATAGGAACTTTGAAAACGATTTCATGGACGTATTGATATCTAACTTTGCGGAGGATGCTGTGATTTGTGGTCACAAACGTGAGATTGTCATCAAGGCAAGTGCACTGGTAAGTTTGGTTCACATTTTTTGCCATTAATTATTATTAAGTGTCTTATACTGTAGGAGATAATTTTGGCCAAAGTTTTTTAAGCCAACTTTTTAAATTAGAGATTTTTTTTTTGTTGGTAACTCAAGAACCTAAGTATGACTTCAACCAACATTTAAATAGAGTCAGACTTATCAAATTTGAGGTGAGACATCTCTACGCCAAGAGTCTCACTGTTAAAACACCAACAATTGTAACTTATATGAGAGAATGCTTTGAGAACCTCCCTTTTTGTCAAAGGAAAGCCTTAAATACAAGACACTCTCTCCTTACAAAGAGAACCTTGTGGCCATATAATTTATGGCCCATATGACTTTAAATTAAGGTTTTTGTTAAGCCAATTTTGATGAGCTAAAAAATTTAGCTTCTTCTAAGCTTATATTTGGTTTATCGTTTGCAAACCTAAAAGTGTTGGGAGTGCATAGGAATGTTTGTTTAGACACGATACAATGGAGTTTTTGCTGGTTGTGAACTTTGAGTAGTGATACACCCCACTATTTGTTTTTTTATGACTTCTTTAAACTTACATATTTGATAGTATTTAAGTTTATTGGATTTACCAAAACTTAAATTGGACACACTCTAACTTAAACTTGTTTGTAAAGCTCATATTTCTTTTACACCTTCTCCACCTCTTAAACTATCATTTCTCTAAAGTTCCGAACTTTGTCATGCACTGAAGAGATGAAGTTTGGGCTTTTTAAAGTATTTTATTAAANTCTCCACCTCTTAAACTATCATTTCTCTAAAGTTCCGAACTTTGTCATGCACTGAAGAGATGAAGTTTGAGCTTTTTAAAGTATTTTATTAAAAAGAATTTTTTTTCTCGAAATTAATAGTTCACTTTCTTTTATATAAAAAACTCTTTATTAAAAGAAATATTAGTGTTTCAAAATTAAACGATCTTGCAAAACTAGCTGTCATTTTATCCTTCCAACTTCCAAGTATAAACTATATTACATATTTTCCCAAAATTACAGTGGAATGTCGGCTATTTTGTGACTAACTGTCGTTTAGCGTTTAGCTTTTATCACTGTCCAATTGTGTTTTTTTCTGTTTTTGAGATGACAACGCAGATACGATAAGATATTGGTGTTTCACGAAGTTCTACTAATTTTCTTGGCACGCCATCCACATAAAGAAAGATTCTTGGCTGCAATACAGATATGTCATTCTGGAAAGTAGTATACATGGGAAACACAGTACCCTACTTGTCAGTTTGAACAGAAACCTTATATATATAAAGTTTATGAAATATAAAGTGTGTGTATATATATAAAAGTAATGCTATTTTGTAAGAGAAAAATTTGTAAGAGTCTTGTCAAAATTTAAATATAGTTATTAGATGAAATAATGCGATAAGGATAACATATTATTCAATGATAGTTAAGGTCACATTATTTTGATAACAATTCTAATAACCACGGACGGCCAAGCATTTCCTATATATAATCACTCTTTAGTGGTAACTTTTATTTTCAGAAAAGTTCAAATGAAATTGAAGTCTTGCATTGTTTGAAAATGTAACTGTGTGAGTAACTGGCTTTTTTTCTTTTTTCTTTTCCTTTTTAAAACCTCCTATTTGTGACAAGATATAATTCAATCATATTCACCCACCCTACATTTCATGTGTCTTTGCAGATTCTTATCCTTACTGGCTCAGGAAGCACTTCTATAACTCTTTCATGGGCACTCTCTTTGCTCTTAAACCATCCAAAAGTCCTTAAAGCTGCACAAGAAGAGCTAGACAACCAAATAGGCAAACACAAATGGGTACAAGAATCAGACATAAAAGACCTAAAATACCTCCAAGCCATTGTCAAAGAGACTCTTCGTCTCTACCCACCATCTCCCTTAACGGGAATTAGAGAAGCCATGGAAGATTGCACAGTTGCAGGTTACCATGTCCCAAAAGGCACTCGTTTGCTTATTAACATATGGAAGCTTCACAGAGATCCTCAAACTTGGTCTAACCCTAGTGAGTTTCAACCAGAGAGGTTCATGACCACACACGAAAACCTCGATTTTCGCGGCCAGAATTTGGAGTACATTCCATTCAGTTCTGGAAGAAGATCATGTCCTGGCATGACATTTGGGACTCAAGTGGTACATTTGACGCTGGCTCGGCTAATTCAAGGGTTTGAGATATCAACAGTGGCGGGTGCTCTGGTGGATATGAGTGAGGGATTAGGAGTTGCCATGCCTATGCTGAACCCACTTGAAGCCATGCTCAAACCTCGTCTTCCATTGGAGCTCTATCAAAGCCTTTGAATCAAGTATCTAGAAGCTGCAAAAATACTTTGAATTTGCTAAGTTTTGTGTATGTGTATCATTATCATCATGACCTTCTGTCAAATAAAATAAAATCCAATAGCTGCTTGTATATTTTTCTCTTCCCACGCCCTCCCCCTCCCCAAAACAACAACAATAACAAAAAATACAAAATTTGAAACCTTACACTGATATGTGCTTTTTATGTCGTTAAGTTTCGTGTTTTTCAATGGATTCTTACTTAGATTTGAGCACAATTTGCTTTAAACATGGTATTTAACCTCAATATTTGTGTTATCAGGTTTTTGACACTAATTATGTATTTCAGGTATATTTTTAGTTCTGAATGTCTAAAAATGGTGAATTTTACCTTGTAGAAAAGCTAAGAGGATTATCTACAACTTTCATTCAGACCTCCAAGGCTAATTCGGATATTCAGTGGGTCAAATTTAACCCAAAAATCAGAACCGATATCCTAAAATCGGGTCTGGACCTTTATGAAGAGATTTGGGCATAACTTACTCATCTTAAGTCCAAATTAAGTGATTTCGGTGGCTAATTAATCCTAAGAGGCAGAGGAATCAAAACCAATTGAATTCTATACAGGGAACACGGCCTAGACACGGCCGTGTTTCAGGCCGTGTTCGAGGTCCAGAGAGCATTCAAGTGACACGCCTAGCCACCATAAGTGAACACGGCCGTGTCTAGGTCGTGTTCGAGCTTATGAAAGGTGAAACCCTAGATTTAGAATTGTATTTATATGCATCTAAGAGGGGAAAGAAGGGAGCTCCATCTTTTAGACATCAAGAGGCACGATTCAGAGCTAGAGGCGGCAGCCCAACTCGAAGGGGTTGAAGAAGAGCAAGATAGAAGATCAACTCATTGAAAGAATTCATGAGAATGAGTTTTTTTGATTCTATCTTGTCTTCCATTTCTCTGTTTTTCTGGTTTAAATATGTGTAGTTAAACTTTCTTAGTTAGAGATTAATGTAGTTCAGATTTTGATGAAGCTTTGTTGTTGATTAATGTTATTTTGATTCAAATCTATTTGTTGGAGTAGATTTTACTGTTCTTAATGCTTTTGAATGCTTGGCCATCATTTGAATGATTTATTGACTCATGATGATGCTAGGGATAGTAAGATGTGGGTGTGCTCTTGTAATCTCTACCATAAATCAAGTTAATCTAAAAATAGATAACTTAGTTTATGTGGTCTAATTAATTTCCTAGAGCTTAATCACTTAGACAAGTTAATTGTACCAAGGAATTAGGCAATTGATTGGGATAGGGAGGATTGTTTCACCAAGGGATTGTGATCAATCACATTAGGGAAATTGGCTAACAATAAATGATTTGTAATTAGAATAACTTATTCTTCAGTGATTCAAAGGTTATTTTGTCTATGAAGTAACCAGAGTCAAATTCGAGTGAAATCAACCTCTAACCTTCTTTTGTTCATTGTTAATTTCTTAGTTTAATTATTATTAAATTGTTCTTGCTTTATTTTCTAGCTTTAGTTAATCAACCATTCTCAAACCATTGATCTTTCCAAATAGAATCTTTATTGGTGAAATTGGTAGTTGCTAGCCTTAATTCTCGTGGGAACGATACTCTACTCATCATTATATTACTTGTGTGGCCCGGTACACTTGCCGGAAAAAGTCTCATCAAGTTTTTGGTGCCGTTGCCGGGGATTAACGGTGTATTAGCAATATTAATAGTAACCAATAAGGTCCTAATTTGGATTTTTAATTCTCTGTCAATTAATCTGATTCAAATAGTTTGCTGTTTGTTGATTTCTATTTCTCTGAACTACTGATCTTACTTTGAATTTTGGTATTTGTGAGGTACTCTCAATTCTAGTTCATTGATTTTTGATCTTGGTTGATTTATTCCCGAGATAGTCAGGCTGAGGACTATAAAACAAGCGCTTCTTGGGAGGCAACCTAAGCTTTTTATCTTTTCTCCTTTACTTTCCAATTCGTTTTTTATCTTAGTAACTTATTTCTTTCTTTGCATATTGCAATACCTTGGACTATAAAACAAGCGCTTCTTGGGAGGCAACCCAAGCTTTTTATGTTTTCTCCTTTACTTTCCAATTCGTTTTTATCTTAGTAACTTATTTCTTTCTTTGCATATTGCAATACCTTTGTTCTTGTCTTTGTTTTTCTATTAGTTAAGGTTTGCTAGTGTGTGTTTTAATTCTTCCCAAGTTGAATTTGTTTAAATAGGATTCGGGGTGCTGGCCTGGTGTTGTCATGAACATTAGAATTGAGGAAGAAGATAGCCTTGTTCTCGGCCATGCTGGCGCTGGGCGCTGGCTTCACAGCAATTCAGATTATAGAACACAGGATGCAACACGAGCATTTTATATCCCGTGTACACCTTACAGAGAATCTAAATGGAGAACACGGCCATGTCTTGGCCATGTTCAAGCCATGTCGCTTGCCCAGAATGAAATCATCTCAGACACGCCCATGTCCATTCCAGTCTCACATTCTATCTTACTGGGATGTCACCCTCACTTGTTCAGAACATCAAGAATCTCTTCACTCAGGGAGTATCTATCCTTTTAAATTTAACTTTTTTAATACATTGAGGACAATGTATTACTTAAGTGTAGGGGGGTATATATCTATGCTTGCACTTGGAATGCTTTAATATGATGCATGAACTGAACAGGTTGTATATGTCTGAAGCAATTCGAACTAGGATAATGTGCTCTTGAAGTGATATTCATGGGGAATTTTATTTTTCCAAGCTGTCTTTGATTATTTTTGCTTAGTATTTTACCTTTTAGCTAGCTGCATTATGAGGTAACCACTTAGGTTCAGTAGATTTGGGACATTGAAATACAGCCT
>QAOA01007313.1:0-20832 GCA_003255065.1 Cercis canadensis | reverse complement strand
AAAAAAAAAAAATGATAACAAGAATTGTTTTATGTAATTCAGAGATAAAACGTGAAGTTATTGAAAGGAATAAAGGTGTAAAATAAATTGCCTGGTAAAGTTCATCGCTCTTTAGAAGACTTTTATGATTGAGATCTTGATGTCCTGCAACTTGGTTTGGTTGTTGATCTTCCTTAATGTTAGGAGCCATCTGTGATCTCTCTCTGTGTCTTGGATGCCTTGAATTTTCTGTGACTTAAAGCAGATCTGTTTATGAAGAAAGGTTCAAAATGTTGTTCTCTATATATAGAACAAGCTCACTGCATTTTTACTTAAATAAACAATAGGTTTAGTACACATGTTAGTTAAGATTAATGATTAAATAAGTTCGTTCCCCAAAAATATTATTAAATAAGTTCTCACTATTCAATGTTAGCACACTCTGTTATCAACATCTCATATGGAGCTGGAGCTTATTGACCTGCAAATAGTTAATTGACCATATTTTAGAGGCTACTTGTTGTATCAAGTGCTATATCTTATGTGGAGCTGGACTCATGGCAAAATAAATAAACAAATAAATAAATCAATCTGGAGGTGGAGCTTATTTTAGTGAAAATAGTCAATTGACAATATTTTAGAGGCCACTTGAAGTAGATGTCCCATGCATAACATGGGTTATATAGTGTAATTTAAAAATGGATGTCCCATCACAATCCTTAATTAACATAGTTAGTTGCAGGAGAGGTTCAAGACTGGCCAAGGCCAGTGGCTGTGTCCCTGACAACCCCTTTCCTTAATTCCTCTAGCACAAAATGTTAGTTCTCTTTATCTATTCACACAAAATAAAAAGATATATTCCTAAATGATACTCAATATTGGGCCTCCAAAACCCATCACAGATGATCGAGGCCCATCAAGCCATCGGACAGCATAAGGAACCCTCCACATGGTCTCCCAAGCACTCATTCTGAATGAACTCCAATCTTAGCTTTACTTACCCAACTCCCCTTCTACTCGATAACTGACTTAGGCTGAGTGCAAGTGTAATGCCTTGCGGCAACATGTTCTCCATCTACCTGTAGTGGTTTCACTGAATCGAAATACAAATAACATAGGAACCATCATTCATGCTGAGCCTGCAATATACTAAACTTGCACTTAAAGGGACTGCAACCTCCATTGTATACCAAAATTATTACTCCTCAGAATCATCCCATCTTAAAAAAGGAATGTTTAAAAGCAAAAGAAAATGCTAGAGCCATCTATATTGAATGTAAAAAAATCAACTACTCTTTCATCTGTTAATAGAGTATTAATACCCTGGCTCCAATTTCATTGGCATCTAAATATAAATGTATGAAAACTCGGAATTAAGCTACAAATTCTTGTCGCTGTTGACACCAAGGGAAGCTCTCAACATGTCAGTAAGGTGTGGCAGCATCTTGATGTGGTCGTCCATCTCATCAGTACAGGAGACCAAATCATTTACAGCCCCGGTTTTCTTCTGAAGCTTAGCTGCCTCAAACTTATCCTGGCAGACCATCAAAGATCTATTCAACTTTTCCTGCATACCCAACGAACATCATAGTCAGACCAACCAAAAGAGTACCAAGTACCATGTATTAATGTCTATAACATACTAGTTTAATTAAAAAATGATTGCAAATGTTTGGGACATAATGGATAAGCAGAGTAGATGAACTTAGTTTGCCGTGTCAGCTTTTCATGTTAAGGTAATCTACAGTTTTCCAAACAAATAATCCCAGCCGAAGCTTTCTTGACATGTTTCACTTGGCTGGTTTGTTTGATTAAATCAGTACTTTCTTGTGGGGAAAGCCGGGACCCTGGGTTTCAAGAAAACAAACAAATTTTAAAAGAAGAGGCACAATATTAATAGCCAGAATTGGTTCCTAAAGTGCCTATGCAAAAAAAGCAGAGGTGGATTAATAACTCAAACCTTGAATTTCCTGTAATATGAATTTTCAAAGATCTAAAGTTCAGAGTCTAGTCACTTCCCTAAGACTGATTTGAGTTTTATTTGCTCTGAAGAAAGTACATCCTTGCGTGTCTTAGTTTTCTCATATTGTGCTAAAATTCTAGTCCTACCAAAGGATATGAGACACAAGGAACACTTCCAAGAGATCCCTAGAAAAAGGCATTAGTGTGATTTTAAGTTTTTCTGAATGGGTCTTTCATACAATTCTCATTTTCCTTGAATTTTTTCTCTCAAATTTCAGAAAACATCAAAACAATTTTTAGGATTGAGAAAAACCCAAACAAGCTCAATAATCTCATCGTTCAAATTAAAGAGTTACGTCTTATGAACCTCCCCACTCAATTTTAGCTCAATCTAACGGTAGGATTCAGCTCAAAATACCAAAATCATAAATTTTCATCTATCCAAAAATCTAGATTCATTCACTGTAAATCGAGCTAAAATTTAGTGGGGAGGTTCACAAGAAGTAGCTCTTCAATCTGAACGATGAGATTATGAATCATAGAACTTTACACCTTGAAACAAACCTAAGAATTTTGACTTGAAGACAAAAGGACCAAAATTGTATAATTTATGAATATAGAGAAACTCAATAATTCATTTTTATAGAAGGGGAACCAAAAAGTTCAAGTTATTAAAATAAGGAGACTAAAATTGCAATTAAACCTATTTCTTTTCAGGATTCTACCTTTGAGTTTGAGAGAAAGCGTAACAGGCCTGAAAGATATGATAGGAATGTTGTGGAGAATGTCCTCAAGGCCATGCCAAAGAGTGTTAAGATTAGGAAGGAGAGGAGGAGAGACACCACAGAGAGAGGTCCTTCCTCAACTCCATGGGTTTTTTTTATGTTGAAAAGCTTTACAAGATGTTTTCTTTCCCTTGTGTTGACATTTTTGGAACTTTGACAGGATGAAAGGCAAGAGAGTCAAGGTTGCGAAGGAGGCGCAAGAGGAGCTGCAGCAAGGCATCCATTTGGTCAAACCTCCGTCTGTGCTTCAAGACGATCCATCGCTCACTTTACCAAAGATCAAGGTCAAGGTTTTCCAACCGCAATCAGAAGAAAATCATGCCATGGAAGAGTGATATTCTATCAAGGCAGTACTTTTGTCTTTCTCTTTGAATTGTTGTTGGTCAATTTTGTCTATTAGAGCCTTTGAGGTCCAAAGGATAAGTAGATTTTGTTTTGTCTGTTGATCACTAAACTAGAATGATATGAACTTGTGGTTGATACAACAATTTTTTTTGGGAATATATTTAGCAATTTTGATTTGGACAATGATTAAGCGAAATAGTAAACTATGATAGGGAAATTTAGAAATATTTGCCTAAGATAATTATGAAAGGATTAAAGATTAGAATGAAAGCCATGTTGAAGTGAAGTAGAGTGGTGGAAGAAATGTAAATTATGAGAATAGTTAAGCTTAATCTCACCAAATCAATATCTCCAAAAATGCAGAGAAACCCAAAACACAAGCTTGTGATAAGGCTGTATGGCAGATTGAAAAAAAGATGTGGGAGTGGAGAACTCTTTCTTTCCTTCTCTGTAGTAACTGTAAATGGGATAATCAATGTATTTTCTGTCAATTTCTAAGTATATAGTTAGTATTGGAAAAATATATTTTGTGTGGAGGACATGTTGCCTCTGTAAGTTTCCTTTAGTTGTTTAGACTTTTACTATTTTTTGCAATTGTTATTTTAGGTTGGGGATGAGGAATCACGTGATAAAGAAGGACAATAGTGTCTAATTTTACTAATAAAGACGAAACTTTGTAAAAACAAGCAAGGGAAGCAACAAGTACTCAGTCCTGTGCAATGAAGGAGGACAATAGTTGAGTATAAAAGATTATTAAAATTGAAAACTCAGGGAGGGCACAATTAACTACAGAGAAAATACATACATCAATAATACATTGCATCAACAAAAAAAACACAATTGCGCCTGTAATTTTGCAATTTTGAAGTATATCACAGCCACAAGATTCCACAAATACAATCCATTAGTAATGCATTTTCTTACCATTTCTAAAACGAAACCACATGTTGGACTCCCTCTGCGGCCGGAGACGCATTTTGGATCCGTGATGAGGAACTATGGCAAAGGAATATACCCCTGCTTGATTTTGTAGGACATCTCCTCTAAATGAAACAAGGCTCTCCTTATAGATTGCAAGGTCTAGACTCTGAGCCTGAAATCCAAGGTCTTGAATGTCTAGAGTATGGGGATCACATGATGCCACTACTCCTTCTATGTCTTCCAAAATGATCTCATTGTTTCTCAAAAACCCCAACGGCCTATAAACTCCTACAATGGGTCCAATAGTAAAGTAGTTTGTCCAAGATTCTTCATTCCCATACTCTTCCATGACCCACACTTTGATATATGGACTCTCTTCTCTAGGTCGAGAAGAAATCACACTAGCACATTCCTTGAACTCAAACATTTCAACATCATTTATATGAATATCATTATTTGGTAGCCTTATTTCCCGAAACACTTGATCAACCATGTCAAATCCAATAATAATCCTTTCTCCAAAACCAACTAACCAGTGACACGATCCATGAAGAAATGGAGCTTCATAATTGAAAGAACGCATGTGTTGTGGCACGGGGCTAAGGACATCTCTCCAACCATCAGATTCAGAATTTAGACGATATACTGCAGCTCTTTGAGAAATGTAATCTGTCCTACCCCGAGTAGGATTAAAACAAATCACAACAACTTTGAATTCATTAGCCTTGGCGTCGAAACCAAAACTCGGAAGCATTATGGAGCCTGTGATCTCTGGGAAAGGAATAACTTTAAATTCTCTCATGGAAGGGTTTATTAATATGTAGAAAGACTTAGTTTCTACAAAATATATGCCTTTGCAAGGACCCTGCAAATGAAGACCCTCACAATGAGTATCTTGCAGGTCGTTTATATCCAGAAAATTTGGGGAGGACATGATGTTTGTTGTTTGGTCAAAGGAGATCATAGAGAGGAAACAAAGGTCTCGGTCCTCTACTCTGGTGTGCTTATAAGGGTTGTAAGGATACTTTCCTGCAGCCAAGAAATGATCATCATATTGCAGGTTCATCTCATTGAAGGAGACATAATGTTTGGATACAAAGCTTGGGTCTTGGATGAGATGGCACCATGATTTCTCAACACATTTGAATCGCATTAAAGATTTGACAGGGAGCTTTAAAAGAATGGCAGGCACCAAATCTTGGAATTTTTCTCCGTTTATGGTCATTTCTCTAGTTTCTATCTTTCTTGCATGAAAGAAGGAACAATCTATATATGTTTATTGAACAAGAGAGCAGTCTCTTGTTGTAATTGATCTCTTGTATGGCAATATTAGCTAAAAATTCTTGCTGAAGAATATTCTATGTTATCCCAACAAGTGCGGAAAAGCACGTGGCTCTTATAAATTGTGTTATTTTTCAAATAAAAGTTCATATTAATATGGCAATGTGTCCATTATATATAGGAAGCCGTTATTTCCACACTCTAATTAGCTAATGACACGACCTCTTTAATGTGTAAATATGATATATACTAAATTATATTCATTTAAAAATATAATTTTTTTAAAATTTGACTAATCATAATATTCTTTCTAACTCTTATTAGTTATAGCTTCATTTTTTTAATTAGAAAGAGAATATATGATTAGTCAATTTTAAAAACTTTCTGTTTCTAAATGAGAGTAATTTAGTCTATATTATATTTAGACATTTAAGAGGGTGTGATGTGAGCAAACTAGAATGTGAAAATAGTATCTCCATATATATGTGTATATATATATATATATATATATATATAAATTTGTTGGTTGTGTTGATATTGGAGATTTTTTTTTTTTTCTTTTGATTCTTGAGTCTTGAAGTAGCTTATACAATTTAAAACTTCGTCATTCAAAAGGCATCATGTTGGAATTTTTTATGAAATAGAATTCTTGTTAACTGAAGAAATGGAATTACTATATTCTAATGAGGCACTTAAGGAAAAATGGGTCCTAAGGCCACAATGGGCCATGATCACTCCTTAAATGCTCACTTTATAGGCTAAATAGCTATGAAATAACTAAGGTTTATGTACTATAGTTAGAGCTCTCAAAGAGGGTTGACTTATTCTAAAGGAGGGCTAAGTTTATAAAATCCTAGCCCAAATTAGCCTCTGGTCCATTCTAGTTAGAGTAGGGTCAACACTATTTTTCTTTAATCATTGTATAGAGTTCGGTCTCACATTTCCAGTCTTAAATTTTAAATCTTTTATTTGTCATGGGTTAAACTCTTCACTAATGAAAGAATGGAAAATATTTGCAACATATTGGTCTATTTAAGCCCTTCTGGTAGTAAACAAGGTTCAAGCAAGGCCACATACAATATGAAATTGGAAAAAAAAAAAATTAAATCTTGTTAATTCAAGTATAAATCTCAGACTTCCCACCATTACTAGAATATTTTACAAATTCTTATCTATATCGTGCTAAGCACTAATAAACACTATATCAACTGTACGTAAGAGAGAGAGAGAGATATCAAATTTAGTACCTACAAAAGTCTGACTTTGAATATATATGCTATCTCTAGAGTACTCTCCACTATGATATTCATCTACAATATCTCATTCTACATGTGCACTTCTGATCTCTCTCTCTCTCTTACCCAACTTTTCAGCATTTGGATGGTTTAATATGTAGGGTGAGCATCATAAAATCTCAGAATTAGTGATCACTAGAAGTGCAAGAAACAATTGGATGTTTCACTTGTACTCTATCAGTTACAGTGCAATAGTTGACTATTTATTAATAAAATATTGACTAGCTTCATCTCCTTGAACAAAATCATAGCAGATATATAATCTTTAGCATAACCATGATGCCTTGTGGCTACAATGAAGTATGTATTCTCCATCTACCAGTAGTAGTATCACTGAATTGAAATACAAATAAGATGGAAACCATCATTCATGCTGAGCCTGCAATATTCTGAACTTGCACTTCAAGGGACTGCAACCTCCATTGCATACTAAAAGAGTACTTCTTTTTTACTCCAACAGGTGACAAAAAGTTTAAAGCCCTAAACTAAACAACACTTCTTCTTCTTTTTTCGTTTACCGAAGAACACAATACAAGGGTAGTCTATCTGCTTCCAAGACCCTACTCCACTCGATTCCATTGTGACTGGACACAGAACATGTCTAGCCGATGATTAGCTTACGCGGCGACAAAGAGTAATGCCATTACCAACAGGAAGCTGGCAAATCTCAATCCTGGGATCAATGGCCAGTGCCTTGTTCAGCTCCAGCACAAAAACCCTATAATACTTAATGTAGTCCATGAGAGGGGCATCGGGTGGAGCAGCAACAGACCCATTCCATAGGGTGTTATCATAGCCAATCAAACCCCCAATCTTTACCAGCTCAATCACCCTCTTGTGGTAGTTTAAGTAGTTATTCTTTTCAGCATCCACGAAAATGAAATCGTATGCTCCCTTATTATTTTCCTACAGTTATAAGCATAAATAATCAGCACTAATTTAGGAAAAGTTGAGATCTCAAGTTTGAATTCTTTAAAAATTTTAGTTGAAAAAAAAAAAGTTAAGTTAAGATAATTGATTGCGATAATAGTAATTAATTAAGTTTTTGGGTAATGAGCTCACATCTTGGATCAATTGGTCAAGAAGAGGAAGAGCAGGTCCTTCTCTGAAGTCAATATTGTGAGCAACTCCAGCATTTTTAATTATGGGCAATCCTAGCTCATAATATTCCCTGCTGATGTCCATTGCCAAGATCTGAAACAAATAAATTAAGTGCATGTTCATCAGATACTAAATTATTCAGAGCCATTGACAAATAATTAATGAAAGTACATATATGTTATTTAAGAAAAAAAAAAATAGCAATAAGGACCTTTCCATCGTGGGGAAGAGCAAGGGCAGTGGCGAGAAGAGAGTAACCAGTGTAGACACCAATTTCTAATGTGTTCTTTGCGTTGATGAGCTTAAGCAGCATGCTAAGGAATTGTACTTCGTCTGCTGGAGTAGCCAAGCGGTTCCCGAGTGTTACAAATACAATATTTGTAAATAGGTCATGTTAACGTGGGTCTTAGGGCATATATGAAGGACCGTTTAAAGTCCTTCTCAACTACTACTCATTCCAATAAAATAAAAATAAAAAAGCAAAAAAAAAAAAATTTTAAGATAAAACTGAAACTAGTACTCATTAATTAATCGATACTATTAAAAACATTTTCAAAATCTCTTTCCACGTATATTTATGTCGCATTCCAAGGTTAGAGTCTTTTTTTTTTTTCTCATTAGATAAAAAGAGTATATTTATCTCTATAGAAAAGTCATTAAAAGCCAAGATCCTATGTTAGGACATATGGCTAGTGATATGAAGAAGAAGTTTGACAAATATTGGGGTAATGGGGCTAATATGAATTCGTTATTGTTTATTGCTAGTGTCTTAGACCCTAGGTATAAGCTGATTTTTATTAAATGGGCTTTTAATGAAATATATGAAGATCCTATAGTTTCTTATGATTTAGCACAAAAGGTTAAAGATCAGATTAATCGGTTTTATGAATGGTACTCGGTTATTCATTCTAAGCCTACAGAAACAACCCTAGATGAGTGTTCTAATGTTGGGGCAAGTAGTAGTCAAGACAACAGTCAGTTATCCACTTTCCAATCCAAGGCAGCGACATTCAAAAGCCATTTGAAGGTCCTAAACAGAATGGACGCTAGGAATGAGTTGGAGAAGTACTTGAACGAAGCTTGCATTGAGGAGGATGATAATTTCTCTATTCTAGGTTGGTGGAAGACCAATGCATTTAGGTTTCCAGTCCTCTCACACATTGCTATGGATGTTTTAGCTGTTCCTGTATCCACTGTTGCATCTGAATCTGTATTTTCTACAAGTGGTAGGGTTCTTGATGTGTTTAGAAGCTCTCTTTCTACAAAGACAGTGGAGATGTTAATTTGTTGCCAAAACTAGTTGAGGTTGACATTGTTTGGCTATGAAAATTCTGAGTTCAATGGTGAAGAAGATGAAAGCTATGAGAAGCTAGAATTAGGTATTGTAGAAAGTATCAATTTTTTTTTGTTTTGTTTTTCTTTGTCATTGCATTTCATATATTTGCTTTCACTGTTGTTGTTGTTTGAAATTTTGTAGAAGTGGCTGCTGCCCGGAACATGATTCATGTTGCTGGAGCTGCTAGAGCTATTGGAGCTGCTGGAGTTCTTGGAGCTGCTGGAGGACAAGGAACTCAAAAACAGCCAATGATTTTTGATTGATAAGGTCAGGTTTGTGTTTTATATCTCACTGAAAAATTTTATAAGATATAACTTCATTGCTGGGTACTTATTTCAATTTTATTAGCTTAATTCTGTGTTTTATTTTTTAAATTGCAGGCATTTATTGGTATTTGATAAATATGGAAATGGCAGCATAGGACTGGTAATAGCAGCCTTCAATTTCTTTTGATAGTAGATAATATCTACTATATATTTGTAAATATGGTTTTGGGTTTTGGAAGAACAATAAACTGCAAGTGTTATATGGATGTCTCTTTTGGGTTTTTAGGTAAAGGCATAGGCATGTAGGTTTTTTTATGCATGTGCTTGCTTTACTGCTAGTTTTTTTTATGTATATGCTTAATGCTTCTGCTAGTTTTTTTTTTGGCTTAATTACAATTTTGGTCCCCCTATTTTAACCAGTTGAACATTTTGGTCCCCCTTCTTTAAAAATGAACTATTGAGTCCCTCTATATTCATAAAATGTACAAGTTTAGTTCATTTATCTTTAAGTCAAAATTCTTAGGTTTATTTCAAGATGTAAAGTTCTCTGATTCATAATCCCACCGTTCAAATTGAAGAGCTACGTCTTGTGAATCTTCCCATTAAATTTCAACTCGATATAACGGTGAAAAAGTCTAAATTTTTGGTTAGATGAAAACTTATGGTTTTGGTATTTTGGGTTGAGTCCCACCGTTAGATCGAGCTAAAATTTAGTAAGGAGGTTCACAAGATGTAACACTTCAATCTGAACGATGGGATTATGAATCAGAAAACTTTACACCTTGAAATAAACCTAGGAATTTTGACTTAAAGATAAATGGACTAAACTTATACATTTTATGAATATAGAGGGACTCAATAGTTCATTTTTAAAGAAGAATGACCAAAACGTTCAAGTGGTTAAAATAGGGGGACTAAAATTGCAATTAAGCCTTTTTTTTCTGTAATTCTAGCACTGCTGTAGTACTCAAAATTAGAAAATATCTCATTTTTTAGGTACTTGTACAAAGCTTTATTTATAAACGAAATTTCATTTTTGTCTGCTTTTATTTCATCTGTTTTGTCATTTTTTAATTGTTTTAAGTTGTTATTTTTCTGGAATTGGATATTTTTTGGGTTAATTGCTGCTATTATTTCAATTGGGCTACAGTTGACCCATACAAAGCCCATAACAGTTTCTTCAAAAAATAATAAATCAAACATCCGGCCCAATCCAAATAAACCGGCCCAATCCATGTGAAACCAAGTCTATCGGTTCTAACATACCATTGGTCGGTGATGGATTTGTATAAGAAACAAATTTTACACACTCGGTTCCCTGAATATGTCATCCCACCCGACTGAAACCGACCGGTGAACAGGCCTAACTGCAAGTGTTATATGGATGTCTCTTTTGGGTTTTTGGGTAAAGGCATAGGCATGTAGGTTTTTTTATGTATGTGCTTGCTTTACTGCTAGTTTTTTTTATGTATATGCTTTATGCTTCTGCTAGTTTTTTTTCTGTAATTCTAGCACTGCTGTAGTGCTCAAAATTAGAAAATATCTCATTTTTTAGGTACATGTACAAAGCTTTATTTATAAATGAAATTTCATTTTTGTCTGCTTTTATTTCATCTATTTTGTCATTTTTTAATTGTTTTAAGCTGTTATTTTTCTGGAATTGGATATTTTTTGGGTTAATGGCTGCTATTATTTCAATTGGGCTATAGTTGGCCCATACAAAGCCCATAACAGTTTCTTCAAAAAATAATAAATCAAACATCCGGCCCAATCCAAATAAACCGGCTCAATCCATGTGAAACCAAGTCTATCGGTTCTAACATACCATTGGTCGGTGATGGATTTGTATAAGCAACAAATTTTACCCACTTGGTTCCCTGAATATGTCATCCCACCTTACTGAAACCGACCGGTGAATAGGCCTAGTCTTAGGGCATATATGAAGGACAATTTAAAGTCCTTCTCAACTACTACTCATTCCAATAAAATAAAAATAAAAAAGCAAAAAAAAAAAATTAAAAGATAAAACTGAAACTACTACTCATTAATCAATCGATACTATTAAAAACATTTTCAAAATCTCTTTCCACGTATATTTATGTCGCATTCCAAGGTTAGAGTCTCTTTTTTTTTTCTCATTAGATAAAAAGAGTATATTTATTTCTATAGAAAAGTCTTTAAAAATTAAAACCCAACTATATTTTATTAATTATTAGTACGTTGGTCAAGTCATCTTTTTGCTATTTTAAATATGGGCCTATATTATTTAAGTTTTCTTAACATGTACCCTTAAAAACTAGTTTGAACAAAAAAGCCTTGTAGATACTAAAGAACATATATGGATGATTATCATAATACCAAAAAGAAATAGAGTGGTTATAAATCTATCTGGAGGTGGAGCTTATTTTAGTGAAAATAGTCAATTGACAACATTTTAGAGGCCACTTGAAGTAGATGTCCCATGCATAACATGGTTATATAGTGTAATTTAAAAATGGATATTTTCGATTTATTAGCTTATACCATCACAATCCTTAATTAACATAAGTTAGTTGCAGGAGAGGTTCAAGACTGCCCAAGGCCAGTGGCTGTGTCTCTGACAACCCTTTTCCTTAATTCCTCTAGCACAAAATGTTAGGGGCTGTTTGTTTTGGTCATTTCCTGTTTTCATTTTCAGTGAAAACAGAAAATGGGCCTGAAAATGTATTTGGTTGAGTTTAATAAAAATGTTTTGTTGAAAACATTTCTTAAATTGGGCCCAAATCTGAAAATAGAAAAAAGTTGTTTTCAATGTTTCCTTCTCAAAATTTTGAAAACAGGAAATGAAAAAATGAAAACACGGTGACAATTTTGTAATTATAATGAAAACAAATGAAAAGGCGGTGGCAATTTTGTAATTATAATGAAAATGGATTTTCAGTGAACCTTCTTCTCTTCGTCGATGGCAGTGTCTTCTCCTTCAGCAGTGCAAGTGACAACCACAAGCAAACAAGGAAGGCAACATCTTCTGGTTGTTTGGTTCAGATTCCGAAATAGAAGAGGGGAGCTATCCTCAAAGAAGAGAGTTAGAGGTGGATTTTCTTTTTCTTCTTCTTGACTCTAAGTTTATGCATGTTAGGTTCTATTTTTCTGTGATGAACTGTGGTTGGTTCAATATTCTATTCCTTGTTTTTGGACTATGCTTGATGAGATTTTGTATACACCTTATGTAGTTTTGAGATTGTGCATATACGGAGGGAATAAAATATTTACATCAGTGGGTTCATTTGAAATTGGTGAGGCTGCATTTTGTAAATCTTTTTGTCCAGCTTCTGTAATAATTGCTTTAGAGAAAGCAGATGACAGCAATGAGAGACAAAAGAAAGAGTAAAAGAGCACAATATAAGACAAGGGGAAAAGGAAAAGGATACGTAGAATTTAGGTGGTTTTAGTAAATAGCTTCCTATTAACTTATATTTGCAGGTAGTAGAGATAAGTTAATGCACGGCCTGTAGTTCATAACAAAAGTAAATGCAAATGGATATTGATGGTTTGTTTCTACTTGAATTGGAAGGAAAGAATGTAAGAGAAAAGATGAGAATCAGAGTGAGTGAAGTTCTTAGCTGATTGGGGAATGATTTTGGCGAATCCATGAGTTCAGTTTATATACACAGAAAACACATAAAGGATGTGTAGAGAGTGAGGCTAGCTGAGTGAGTTTGTTTATACAGGAGAGATGGGAAGGGATGGCTATCTGCATTCTGCAATAGTAATTAAGTATGATGAGGTGGTTTGGTTTTGTTAACTGCTGCAATGCATCTTGCTTTTGAGAGGGTCCCACCTCCTAGCTCCCAATTGAAGACCTCGGTTTTGAACAAGTGTTTGTTTTTTTCCTGACTTCAGGTTTTCAATGTGAATGACTGAAGTCACAGTTTTTTTTCATCTTTTGATGGATGGAATTGACCACCCTATGCAACCTTTTGAAATTATTGAAGTACTATATCATCTTTCTTTTGTCACCATACAAGGAGAGGTTGTGGCTAAACTTTTGTTTGCTCATTTGCCTTTGCCTTTGCTTCTCAATAATTTTTAAATATTACTTCACAAGTAGAGATTGCTTGAGACAAATTCAAGACAATCAACTCTTACTATAATCAAAAGCCAATCGCATATTAGAGAAAGAGTTATAACTCTCAATCACAAGGAGTAGAGAGAGCAAATTCTAATTTTTATGTAGACAACATTTTATTTGAATTAAAATGACAAAGTGCAGAACTTTGTCAGAGAAATGTAAAAAAGAATGCAAAGGTACTGCAGTTTCAGTATTTTGAGAAATGATTATACACATTATTTAGGTCTACTATTTTGCTTACTGTTGCCTTTTTTGAGTTGGACAAAAGGGTCACCTGAAGTATCCTTTTTCGAACAGATAGAATTTCTCACAGGAGAAGTGTTATTTGCGTATCTTGCTATTATAGATCTTACACGAAAGAAAGCTGATGATTTAGTATGTAGAAGTATTTTTCTATGTTGATGATTTAACAGCACAAATGCACAGAAACTGCAGTACTTTAGGTAAGTTTAAACTGCAGTACTTTGTAGCACAGAAACAGCACAAGTTCTTGCCTGCTTTAGCTTTTGTATATGGTGAAAAGAAGCAAGGTTTAGCACTTCCAAGGAAGTTCCTTGCAAGTGGAAAAACAGTAACTGGAGCTCCCCACCCAAAATCCACCATTGAATGGCTTAAGTGTCTCCAATCTATGAATACACTAACCCTTTCCCTGCTGTGATTTCATCAGCATAGTGTAGTTCTTGAGAATCAATGAATGAGCTAATGGACCAAATGAGCTCTGTGAGCTTGTTGAAATTTTATAAATGGGCAGTAATAATGTATATGAGTGTGTACATGATTGGTAGAAAGGAAGAATGACAGTGGCTAATAATAGTTGAAGTAAGTTGATGTAAAGAAGATAAATGGACTAAAAGTTTGACCTTTTATAGACTTGTCCTTTTATAGACAAGAGTAACTAACTATGTAAGTCAGTTTGTAGATTTTTCTATTAGTTTCTAGTATTATCTATAGTCTTCTAGTTTGGTGATGACTAGTATTTTTCTAGTAATATAGTTGGGCCAAGTTTCTTAACTCTTGCAGTCTTACTACTTTAATTTCTATACAATTTGACTGAAGGAATTGTACTAGTTGAGATGCATCTTTCTAATATTTTCTCCTTGGAGGGTGGCAGTGGCTTCCTAAATTGATGTGACTGAAGTGATTTAGCTCGCACTATATCATAGACTAGGAAGTTATACATTTGTTCTGCCTTGTTTGCTAACTTCATTCTGTGATTCTAGCTAAGTCCAACTATATTTACGTAGTTATTTCCCTTTCTAGGCCATTGGAAATCTTTATTTGAATAGTGGTATTGCTGCCACTTCCATTTATTCAGTTTTTCTTGTTTTTTGATATATATTATTTGCTATTCTCTTTGGATATGAAAGTGACTTACATGATTCCTTTCTAACATAAATTTTTTGACTATGTTACTTGCACGGAAATGGAACAGGAAGTGAGGGACAATTACTTGGAAGCAGAAAAATATGGGAGGAAAAAGTGAAAAGGGAGATACTAAGGAATGGCCAGCCCAAAATACGAAAGCTTTCATTCAACTAATATATGATCGAGTGAAGAAAAATGACTTGCAATCATCAACATTTAAGTTGAAGATTTGGAAAGAAATAAACGATGAATTAGCAAAAATTATTGGAGAAAATTATGGTGTTGAGAGATTGAAAGGGAAGTTTAACCGTCTTCGTATTCAACATCGTGAGTTTTCAACTTTGCTAGGCCGGACAGGAGTTACATGGGATATAGAATCAAACCATGTAAATGCTAACGAAGAAGTTTGGCAAGACCTTATTCCGGTAAGTGCAAAATTTATTAATTAGTATCATTATATTTGTAATTACATTTTACTAAAATTTATTCATTTTTTTTATAGAAAGGAAGATTCTATCGGCAATTTAGGAAGCATGGTTTTGAGCACAACTATGAAATTTTAGGTAAAATATTCAATACTAGCACAGCAACTGGTGTATTGAGTCATGCATCCACTAAAGAGCCACCAACATCAGATGAAGAGCGAGAGTTAGAAGATGATTTTCTCTCAAAAGGTGTGCATATTGTTGATGTTGAGGATGAAGGTTTCAAAGAGGGTGATAAAAAAAATAAGGCAATTAGTTCATCAATTGAGCATCGACGTAAAGAGCTAAAGATATCGAAGTCAGAAAAACTAGAAGCATGCTTGGACCAATGGGCTGAAACAATGAGTGCAAGGATAGAGGCAAGTAAGGCCAAGGCAGAACGGTATAAAGCACAAGCAAATCCCTTAGATGATCCATATTCCATTGATGTATGCATGGAGTTATTAGACTTTATGGACGATGTTTCAAGTTCTTTATACAATAAGTCAACAAAGATATTTAAGGATTTAGATTGGAGGCGTATGTTCATTAAGATGCCGGCTTTTAGACGAAAGGATTGGCTAGAATCCTTTGAGTAGGATGCATTGATTAATTGTATAACCCATTGATAGTATTGCTATTTTATGTCATTTTGGCTTTTAAGATTTTATCGAGTACTTATAAATTGTATAACCTTACTATGTTTATCAATATATTTAAAGTTATTAAAAAGATTACTAGAATTATGTCTAAGTTATGTTAGCTTTCATATTTTAATAGTTTATTGTTAATTTGTAATGTGTGTTGAACTTTTAAATAGATCAATATGTCCTTGGATGAGTCATGGGTAAGATTGGATTAAAAAATAATTTAAGTAAACCCATGCAAAAATTTTATTGAATTTGATATGTGCAAATGTAAAAGTGATTTAAAAAAAAAAAAAAAGATGCGAGAGTAATACTATATATATATATATATATATAAGTTTACCTAAAACCTTATTGAAAATAGACAATAAACGAATAGAAAATATACTAACCAAACGTGTTTTTATAATTTTCATTTTTTGAAATTTTTGTACCAAACATGTTTTCACTATTTTCATTTTCTAGAAACAGTTTTCCGTTTTGCAAACTAAACATGTTTCTTAAAATTTAGAAACTGAAAATGAAAATACATTTCAAGAAATGAGAATTAAAAATGAAAATATGAAAATAGAAAACAAAGCAAACGGCCCTTAGTTCTCTTATCTATTCACACAAAATAACAAGATATATTCCTAAATGATACTCAATATTGGGCCTCCAAAACCCATCACAGATGATCGAGGCCCATCAAGCCATCGAACAGCATCAGGAACCCTCCCCATGGTCTCCCAAGCACTCATTCTGAATGAACTCCAATCTTAGCTTTACTTACCCAACTCCCCTTTTACTCAATAACTGACTTAGGCCAAGTGCAAGAGGGATTGATAGAGATTTTTTTAAGGTTTTTGAGAATGGGAAATTAATGGCGTGTTTGAAATCTGTTTTTAAAAACAGTTTTTTATTTTTGAAAACAAAAAAAACTTGTTTAGTAAAACTGTTTTTGAAAACTGTTTTTAAAAATTTCTTCTCACAAAACTGTTTTAAAAACAAAAACAAGAAATAATTGTTTTTAAAAATTATTTTTAAAAATAAAAAAATTAAAACACTTTTAAACACACCTTAAAATTTCATTGTTTAGTACAAAATTTTAAAAAAAATATTTTTAAACAAATAAAATTTTTAAGAATAATTTTGGGACAAATTTTTTATAAAATAATTTTCATAGAAGTGGTATTCTTAAATTTCGCTGACGTAGGAAACTTTTTTTAAAATGTAAGAAGTCTATTTTGCCCCTATCTCCATCCCCAAAATCCCTGTTCAAGCTCATTTGCCTCTCCACACCGCAACTACTTAGGAGAAGAAGGCTTCTTTAGCGACCACCGCCTCCATTCCTCACATCCGACCACCGCTTCTCGCTTCCCCTTGGGTTCAATCACTCCATTTTCCAGGTATGTGAATGTTTTCTACTCTTTTATGGCCAAACTGTTGTTCTCTGGCTTCCCCTTTTTACAGTTTTGGGGCAATTTTTGTACATTTGCTTCATGCTTCTATTCTCTGCAATTTTTGGGTTCTCTGTTCTTTGTTGTTCTCTGAATGCTACTATTTGTGTGCTGGTGAAAATTTTGTGATTGCATACTTTTGTGAAATAGCTACGAGCTTAATAGTTAAACACCGGTAGCAGTTGTTGTTTCGGATTGTTTTGAAGCTTTCTCAAGTAAAAAGGCTGTGCTGCTAGTTCCTTTGTACTTATACCATTTTGCACACAACAGAAAGTAGCCCAAATTCATAGCTTCTAGAGCAGCAATCATGTAATAGAAGTAATCTAATCTGCCCTTGTTAAGATCTGAACATGTTGATTAAATGAATCTCCATGTTTCTCATGCAAAGGGACTGAGGAGAGCTCTTTGTATTGATGTCAGTTGGCTTGTCTGCGTTTCTCTTTTTTCTTTTTGTTGTTTTTCCTTGCGAGGATATCTTATTTGTACTTTCACTTCCTTCTGATATAATTTCTTCTTTTTTCAAAAAATTACACAAGTAGTATAAACATGGGAAATTATTTTAGTCATACGATTATTTAAAGTATTCCTTTATATGGAACAGAAGATTACAAATTTAACTTGACAACCTGAGGACGAGTTTCCTTTTCAACTGGAGATGACTGATATTAGACTTTCAGGGGGTTCTATTATAACTATGTATTCATTTTTGATAATTTTTATGTTATTTTCGTTGGGATTTTTTAGATATTTTATCTGGTTAATTTAAGTTGTTTTAGGATAATTATCATAGAACTAAACTCCCAGTATGTTATTATATGGAGTTAGGATAACTATGTATTCAGTTCTTGTTCATCTTGCTTTCAAATTTGTGCGTTTCTGTACTTTTATCTAAGATAACTTTACGAAAAGAATCCAGCTTTTAATTAGTTGCAAAGCCAAGCATCAGCACTTGTGTGCTGGTGAAAGCATCACCACCAAGCATCATCGAATATCTTATTCATGGAGCTATTAACTAAATAACTCTTTTGCTTTTGATTTGTGAAAGCCTTAATTAATTAGGCACTGATTTTATCTCTTGTTGTGGCTGATTAGGACAATTCCCTTCTATCTATGTGTATTCCATAGTGTTTTGGGAGTAACCCTTGTCATTGAATTTATTTTGGTATGAACTTGTGAGAATCCTTTTAACTTGTTTATGTGTTTGGCCCTTTAAAATGTACTGGTGAGTAATAACCGTGAAGACTATTTGACAATCAATTGTGTGGATTATTGTAGTATTGTTTTCTCTAGGGTGCTTATCTACGATGTTCAACCATTGACCATCACCAGATTCCATTTTTATCATGATTTTTATTTATCTTGTTGAAGATACTCTGTTTGAGGCAAAAACTCATGCAAAAATTCATATGTGGTGCACTGCATTTGATGTTTTATTGTACCATGCCCAATTAAATGCTTTATTTTCTAGAAATATGACATTTTACTGATTCACTTAACCTTAATTTCAACTATGTTACTGAATGCCCTTGCAAGTCATATATTTAGCCTCTAAAAGGTTGTTGAAAATATGGCCAAGCATCATCCTGATTTGATTATGTGCCGGAAGCAGCCGGGAATTGCCATTGGACGACTTTGTGAGAAATATGATGGCAAGTGTGTGATCTGTGACTCCTATGTCCGTCCTTGTACGCTTGTCCGAGTCTGTGATGAATGCAACTATGGATCGTTTCAAGGTCAGTGTGTGATATGTGGAAGAGTAGGAATATCTAATGCCTACCACTGCAAGGAGTGTACACAGCAAGAGAAAGATAGGGATGGCTGCCCTAAAATTAAAACATACATTGAAGTGGTTCTAATTTGTTATAGGATATTATCATACTCTACCTGTAGTATAAGAATAGAAAGATTACTATCCCTATCAATCTCTCTCTTGAATGTAATAATTAGGATAGTAGATGATTCTTTAGTGAGTACAGAGTAGAATCTTTATGATTTAGGAAGAAAAGCTGTACTGTATTGTTGCTGTATACAGTTATACACAAATGTACTAGTGAGACAGTACTAATCATCACCTGTTTCTTGTGTGATGGTTTTTGGCCTTTTGCTTCTCAGTATTTCTTTCTTGTGGATGATGCCTAAACCTGGCTTACTTGCTTGCCTTTACTGGCTTCTTGAAGAATTTAGAAACCAGAGAAATTACTACTTGAATTGATAATGCTTTATGCTTGTTGTCACTTGTATTTGGCATGAGAAGTACAATCATTTTTTCGGGTCAGCAGAAGTCATTATCTTACATTGAGATGCTGTTTTTTTTGCATTTTGTTATAGTGCTACTAAGGTAGTTTTTGTTCATAATCTGAAACTTCCATACTTTTTGGCGAGGCATATGCAACAACTGGGCTTGGTGTGTGCCATTGCATTAGCAGCAGTGGGAGCAGGTGCAGCTCAAGCTCAAGTTCAAGCTCTTGTAACCTTGCCTGCCTGCAACGACATATGCGGAAATGTTAAAATCCAATATCATTCGTGCATAAAAAATGTATTTTTTTTTTCATATTACTTGTTATATATGTGTCTTACCATAAAAATGATACATAATAGTAATTTATTTATTTATTCATTCAAATTTAAATAGAGGTATTTTTGAAAAAGTAACCAACATTTCCAAGAAAGTAGCATTTGAACCAAACATGAATTATAAGATTTTTAGGAATAAATATTCAACATTCTCAGAAATGTTTATGACCATCCAAACATAAATTATAATATTTTTGGGAACAAGATTTCCATAAATGATATTTCACGGGAATTAAAAAAATCTTTGTACCAAACGCCTTTCAAGTTTAATGCCTTGCGGCAACAATCAAATATGTTCTCCATCTACCTATAGTGGTTTCACTGAATTGAAATACAAATAACATAGGAACCATCATTCATGCTAAGCCTGCAATATCCTGAACTTGCACAAAAGGGGACTGCAACCTCCATTGTATACCAAAATTATTACTCCTCAGAAACATCACATCTTAAAAAAGGAATGTTCAAAAGCAAAAGAAAATACTAGAGCCATCTATATTGAATGTAAAACAATCAATTACTCTTTCATCTGTTAAAAGGACTTCAGGTCATTGATGAATGAAAGTTGAGCCCGCATTCTAACCGTGGGAACTAAGTATAATCTCTTGTACTCCAAAACGAGTTGCAGAAAAGAGTATTAATAGCCTAGTTCCAATTTCATTGGCATCTAAATATAAATGTATGAAAAATAGAAATTAAGCTACAAATTCTTGTCGCTGTTGACACCAAGGGAAGCTCTCAACTTGTCAGTAAGGTGTGGCAGCATCTTGATGTGGTCATCGATTGACTCATCAGTACAGGAGACCAAATCATTTACATCCCCGGTTTTCTTCTGAAGCTGCTGCCTCAAACTTATCCTGGCAGACCATTAAAGATCTATTCCAACCGCAATCAGAAGAAAATCATGCCATGGAATGATATTCTATCAAGGCAGTACTTTTTGTCTTTCTCTTTGGATTGT
>QAOA01007307.1:93297-134480 GCA_003255065.1 Cercis canadensis | reverse complement strand
TGTTTTGTTATCTTTTTATTCATGTTAGGTTCTCATTCTACTATAAAAGTGAAAAAGGTTATTGCATCACTTGCTGATCAATAGAGGATGAAGCATAGCATTGATGAATTATCCTCATTGGTGAGACAGTTCACAATGGCCCAACATCAACAACCAGTCCAATTTTGTGGCATTTTTCCTAGCACCTCTCATCCTATCAATGCATGCCCTACATTTCCGGATGATGATTATAAATTTCAAGATCCTTTTGTAGCTGCATGGCAGCAGCCTATATATGATCCATACTTCAATGCCTATAACATTGATTGGAGAGATCATACCAATTTGATATATGGTAATGCAACCCCACCACAGCAGTATTGGCAACCATTAGAGCAGCCTATGCAACAATCAAGTTTAACATGCATAGAACATGAACCTTGAATTGAGGACTTGGTGAAGCAATTGGCCACTCATACCATTCAGTTCCAATAGAGGACAAAGGTCACCATGCAAAATTTAGAGGCTCAGGTTGAACAATTGGTATCCTCAGTGAGTCAACTGCTGCCTCAAAGTTCTAAAAAAATCCCTTCACTGACAATTCTAGAACCAACTGAAAATTCTATGCCAGAACCAATGGAACCTCAACCTACAAACAAGCCACAGACAGTAGAGAAAGCTGTCCCTGATTCAGTGACCCTAGAATCAGAGAGAGCCACTCAGTCCAAGAAAACAGTGGAAGATTTAGTCGAAGAGGTCTACAATGAGTTAGGTGCTAATTTTTCTAATTGTGTTGGTTTTGATGATTTTGTGCAGTGCCAATCATGTGCTAATTGTGATGGTGAAATACAATGTGTTGTATGTGCTGAGATTTCTGCATTCTTGAGAAATGATAATTCTGGAGATTCTGCTGAATCTCATTCTATAGATTTTGAAGAAGACTCTCAAGAGACAAGCCAAAATGAACCTGACAAGGGTCCTATGGTCAATTCTACACTCTTTCCTACTTTAACACAACTTGATTTTAATTGTGAGCTTGCTAAAAAGTTGTTCCAACATGACCCTAAGCTTGTAGTTATGGTGCATGCATGTGATGATTTAAGCACTAATATTAAAGGGTTAGGTGATTTCATGCTTCTTACTTCTTCACATGCTAGAGCACTAGGTATAGATCATGTTAGAACCTTAGTTGCAAGTGAATATTTTGATGTTGGTGGAATAAGTGCAGGTAATACATGGGCAGTCCAAGCCAACCATAGACCAAGCTGTTCTTCGAATGGGGAGCAAGAGATGTTGCTATTTGCCAATTCTTTGCAAGAATCTAAGTGTCATCTTGAGCCTTGCATGAACAACATGTTGTATGACACTAGTGTATTTTGTAAGGATGAGCTTAAGGGTGGTTGTTATAGGCTTAGATTTGTAGGGCATGATAATTTGCCTTCTTTTAGATTTATTTTTGGAACCTATGGTTGGCTATCTATAACGAACAAAGTTTTTCATTTTCATGTTTCTCATGCTTTAGGTAGGATTGTAAACTCTTTACTGCACATTTCCCTTGGTGATCTTTTGAATGCTTGCTTTGCTGAATTTTTAAGTCAAGGGCTAAGTTTAGTTGATTCTAGTTTGACATTGCTTGCTTCATTATTTCTTTTATACCCTTATATATTTTTATGCTTTCATGTTATTTATAAGATTTTTAGCAATTTATAAGATTTTTAGGTTTGTTTTGTCTTTTAAGGGCTTTGTGAAAATGGTCTTTGACCCAGGTATCTTGCTTTGCTTGTTGCAAATAAAGGAAGGAACTTGGTTGCTAACTGATAAAGGAATTCGATTCGTGCACGAAGCTATTTTCCTCACTTGATAAGGATGTTTATTCTATCTCTTTTATTTTACTTGCCCTTTTTGATTGGTGATAATTGTTAAGCTTTTACATTGAGGACACTGTAAAAATTTAAGTGTGGGGGAGGGATTAGCCTACTATGCTATTTTTATGGTTTATGTTTTCTTTTAGGTTTGCTATTTTTTGTTTTATTTTTAGAATTTTCTAGTTCTTTCCAATTAATTTAAGAGTTGTGAAGAGAATAGTTTGAAGCAATTTTGATTCTAAAGTGCTACAACATGAGTGGACAATTAGCTTGCTTCTTAGATTTAAATGATATGGCAACAAAATTTGATTTGGATTGGACAATTATCTTGCTTCTTAGATTTAAGTGATATGGCAACAAATTAGATTTGGATGAGTTGATTCTTGGTAGTCTTATAAGCTGTGAGGATTTGAGCCATATGTCATGATTCTTTCTTATGTGTTTTCATCTATCAATTTGATACTCTAGAACTTGTTCTGTTTCTTAGTTGAGATTACATTTGCACATGCATGCATAAAAGTGATTAAGGCATTCCTTTCTTTGAGAAGCTACTAGACCAAATAGCTAACCTTGATTTTATCCTTTGATTACCCATTTTTGAGCCTAATGATCCTTTCTTTCATGTGTAGCTCATTGCAAGCCTAAGTGTAAAATCATGTCCTACCAAACCCTTAGGAATTGCAGAGCATTGCATTGAATAAAAAAGGAGTAATATGTCCTACCCAACCCTAAGGAATTGCAGAGCATTGCATTGAATAAAAAAGGAGTAAATTCTTACAAAAATAAAGCATCAAGTTGTGGCTGATTGGTTGTGGTTGAAATTGTTTAGTGTTATGCTTCAAAAAAAAAAATACAATAGCAACAAGAGAATAAAGTTGTTTTGGGAAAAGGAAAAAATGAGAACAAAGTCAAGATGCATAAAGTACTTGAATTTCTCTATAAATAGATGCTCTTTGTGATTCCTTGGGTGCTTTAGCCATTTTTTTTCCATATTATTGACATCCTTTTACCTTTCCCCATTACAACCCTTTAAAAGTCCTTTTGATTTGTGTTATGCATGTGACATAGGTAGTGGAGATTGAGAAAGTGAACAAGCTTATGGTAGTGTGGTTTTGATAGGATGACGGGAGAGAAATACTTACCTTAGACACTTGAGAGAATTGAGAGCATTTATTTATCTTGTGAGAGACTATCTACTTTGACTCATTCCTATTAAATAAAATTGCCATGTTGTGTGTTCTCTAGTTGTCAAGGGATATTGTTCCATAAGTGTTGCTATTCTTTAAAGTTTGAATTGTTTTCTTACCTTAATCTTTGTATTCTTGATTTGATTGGAGAACTGTTTTCTTTTTCTTATTCTAGTTAGTTTATTTCTTGTGATTTTGCTCAGGAGTGCAAAAAGCTAAGTGTGGGGGAATTTGATAACATATTATTTTATACTATTTGTTTCCCTTATACTTAATCTTTTAGTGTGTGTTTCTAGTATTTCTATGGCTTTTAGACATGTTTTGTAGAATTGGACTTGTTGGTGCTTGTAGATTTTAATTGCTTAAATTGTTAAATTCTGGCACTACTTACATTTTTCACCATATCTTTTGCTACATATGTCCAATTGATGTGATTCTAGTTTCGTTGGAAAGCTGACAGAAAATTCCACATTTCATATGAAGAGCCCAGAAGCTGATTCTCGCGTCGGGACAACTGAAATTCGCGTGCAAGCAGTCCAGATTTTCTGCTCCGCCCAGCACTCCGCCCAGCATTGACTGATTCCTTTCCTTAGGGCTGCCTATTGGACCAGAGCATGTTTATTTGGGCCAACATCTGCTTTTTGGGCCAGCACACATGACACTAGGGCTTGATCATGTTTTACCATTAATAATTTAGGAAACTAGGTTTATTTTGTAATTAGGAAACCATTAGGAAACCTAGAGGAGGCAGCCAGCTAGTATATATTCTCAAGTTGTTGAGGCAAATAAACACAATCAGAAGAGATACGAAATTCCTTGAGCTGCTGCTGCCTCCTTTGCTTAGTTCGTTTTTCCCCTTTGCTTTGTGTTCAAGTCTTCCATGGAAGGCTAAGTTCGTTTGTAATCAATTCAAGAGGAGCCAAACTTGACAATCCAGAGTTCCTGTGCTTCAACCGGGTTTGATTTAATTTAATTTGAATTACTGCTTCTCCCCTTCTTCATGTGATTGAATGGTACTTTGATTCCATGAGTTGTATGAATTTAAATCGGTTGATTAGATTCATAACAGTAATCAGATTGATAATCATACTTTAAAGGTCTTTAATATATGGTTAACTTGGATAATTCGGTTATTAAATTAATCTGGATTTAGTGATATAGAGCGGTTGCCTAGAGTCTTAATTCCATGATTAATTGAATCCTGATTGGTAAATCAGTAGGAATTCTAAGTGTTATTGTTAGGGGTTCCAGGTAACACTTAACCAAGAATTAAATCAGATCTAGGTTATCTTTAGTGAACAAGGATGAATTAGAGTTTGGTTGCCTGCTTGAGTTGATTGCGTTTTCTGTTATTTGATAAATTCAGTTTACTGCTTTCTTAATTCTTAGTATATTGCATTCAACACAAAACCCCCCTTATTCTGTTCTTGCTTAAGTTCTTAAAAGATTAGTTGTTCTGGTGAATCTTTGGGAGACGACACTGGTTGCATCCTATTCTACAATTTAGTTGCAATTAGTAGTTTAATTTTGTACGGTTCGGCACCCGTCAGGTACACACTTCTGTAACCAAAAGCTAGCTAGTACCTTCAAGAAATATGGTGTTACTCATAAAGTGGCTACCCTTATCATCCCTAAACTAATGGCCAAGTAGAGGTGATGAATAGGGAACTTAAAAGAACACTAAAAAAGACTATAAAGCAATCTAGAAAGGAATGGTCCTTGAAATTAGATGATGCTCTATAGGCTTATAGGACTGACTTAAAAACCCCCATTAGTACTACCCCTTACAAATTTGTCTATGGGAAGTCCTGTCATTTACTAGTAGTGCTAGAGCATAAGACTTTTTGGGCAATAAAATTCCTTAACTACAACTTGTCTAGTGCAGGTGAAAAGCGGTTCCTCCAGTTGAATTAGTTGACAAAGTGGAAAGATGCTGCTTATGAAAGTTCAAGGCTATACAAAGAGAAGGCAAAGAAGTGGCATGACCAACACATCAAATCACCTAAAGAGTTTCAACCTGGGGACCAAGTGTTGCTCTTTAACTCACACATTAGATTATTTCCAGGAAAACTTAAGTCTAAATGGTCAGACCCTTTCATGGTAAAGCAAGTGTTTTCTATGGTGCTGTTGAAGTCACTCATCCAGAGAAGGGAACCTTCAAGGTCAATGGGCAGAGGTTGAAGCTATACCATGGTGTTAGCATCCAAGAGTTTTCTCGAGATGCTTGTCACCTCTAAGACCCCCTGCAGTAACTTCTCAATACCCAAGTCTAGCTAAATGACTATAAAGAAGCGCTTGTTGGAAGGCAACCCAATGTCTACACACTTTGTTGAGGTTAATGAAATCTACACACATTCTTCATTGCATTTTGTATCTTGAGGCCCTGTCTACTAACTTGTCAATGTTGGGGAGAGAATAAGAATCTATAGGACACACTTTGTTGAGGTTAATGAAATCTACACACATTCTTCATTGCCCAATATGCTTCTTTACTAAGACAACATTTGAGAGCCAAGTAGTGTACATGACATCCCTTATGAATCCTGCCTCTAGCAACTTTTTCACTTATTCTTTTATGACTTTTTTCCTTTATGGTCCAAATGTTCACTTTTTCTGTGCCATTGGGCGGGCATTCGGATAAATGTAGATTTTGTGTAAGATGAAGTTAGGGTCTATTCCTAGCATGTTTGTTGTTGACCAGGCAAACAAGTATGAAAATTTAATAAGTATTTCTATCAGCTTCTTTTTTGCTTATTCAATCAATTGGCCTTCTACTTGTATTTTCCTATTTGTTCCTAATACAATCTCGATTTCATCCAAGTTTCCCTTTAGTTCAAGTCTGGCTTCTGCGAAGTCTTCCCTAACATATAACTCAATGTGCATAACACTGTAGGACATGTCGGCTTCTTGCTTACTCGCCACCCGTTCTTTAATTTTCAGGCTTACACTATAGCACTTTCTCACGGTCTTTTATTTGGCCCTTACCACACCCACCCGACCTTCTCTTGTTGGGAAGTTCATAGTGAGATATGGTGTAGACACTATCACTCTTTCCTCATTGAGTATGGGTCTTCTGAGAAGTGTTGTATACGCTGATTTGTAGTCCACTATCAGAAATTGGATAGATATGGATATCGTGTCAGGAGGTTATCCCAGGTTACCCACAACTTAGCATGGCCTTTCACATATACCTTCTTGCCAGAAAATCCAACGAGGGTTCCAAGGAAGGAATGAATTTCAAAGTCTGAAATTCCCAAGCCTTTGAACATCTTGTAGTACAATATGTCATCCACACTTCCCTGATTGATTTGTAGTCTATGTACTTCCTAATTAAAAATTATTGCCATGATTACCACAAGGTCATCATGATTTTGTTGAATACCCTGATAGTCTTCTTCACTGAAACTAATGATGGCTTCTCTTATTGGGCATGCCATGCTCATCACTGCCATTCTGTATCTCTTTCTTGTCGAGGAGGTGGGTCCTCCCCCAGCAAACCCTCCCGCTACAGTAGTTATGACACTGGCCACTGGGTGTTGTTCCTCTCTCTGTTGTTTTTGCGGTAAAAGGTTTTGTCGGCCATTTGGGACTAGTTGTGGTGATGTCATTCTTGGGGCTCAACTCCTCTCTATTTCTCTAGTTTGACCACCTTGGTTCCTCCTGTCATATTGTTTCTTAGGGCCTCCTGTTGTCAAGAATCTTCTTAGTTTGCCTCTCCTATCAATCGTTTGATTTCACTTTTTCAGGTTAACATAATCATTGGTTAGGTGGCCATATTCTCTGTTGTATGCACAATACTTGCTGTTGGTTGAGGTTGAGTTTTGAAACTTTGAGCGAGCTTTGGGGAAGCTGAGGAAGTCGATTTGATATATCTCGCCTAATATTCTTCCCCTGCTTTGGTTAAGAGGAGTATAGTTACAATATTTTCTCAGTGGCGGGTCTCATTGCTCTCCTCCTCTTTTCCTTTCTTCTTTCCTCCCTTACTGCCCCTTTGGTCCTTGAGTGAATCTTGATGTGGGGTTTCAATTTTCCTTTTTGCGGCATTTATCCCTTTCATCTGGATGTACTGGTTCATAATCCTGCTATTATAGCACGAGTAGCAACATCTCTATTGAGGTTTCTTATTTAAATGGACTCTTTAGTAAATCTAGTCAAGTAATGTTTTAGCGGTTAGTTGGCTTCTTGCTTGATGTTTATTAAGAACATTGAGGTTTTAAGATAGGAACAACTAGTTAAGAAGTGGGCTAAGAACTGAGAGGAAAGGTGACGAAAACTATTGATGGACTATGACTTAAGAGAGGAGAACCACAAATGTGTTGCTATTCTAAGTGTGCTAGGAAATGCTCTATACATAATCGGGTATGGGCCATTGATGAATAATATGGCTAAATGGAACAGAGTCAAGTGCTCTTGGAGATCTGTGGTACCATCATAGGCTTTAAGTTGTGTTAGGGGGCAAAAGTTTTTGGGTATTGGCATGTTCATTATTTGTGCGATGAATGAATGTGATTCATCCCCTGAGCAATAAGGAACATCTACTTGATAATCGTAATTTTGTGGGTAGCCGTGATGATTCCTTGATGATTGAATGAAGTGTGACTCGCACCCAATTGGAATGGGCGAGGTACATTATGAAAATGATTATATTGTGCATAGGCGGTTTAAGGTGTATAAAGGGAGGGTTGGTGATAAGCTAGTTGGTAAGGATGCCAATGTGGGTAAGGTTGGTGTGGCCATAGGTAGAAGTGACCTGGTGGCTAGTGAAAGAGTGAGGGGGTTGAAGCAGTCTTAGTCTCGGTAGTTTGGCTAGGCATTCTCCTTCGGTGCTGCCATTGTTGTTGTAAAGCTGCTTATAGATAGAGAATACGTTCCCTAAAATGTTGAGGATTATCATCATCCCCAGGGTTGTTATTGCTTCCTTATGGGGTAGGACTAGGATATAGCCATCCTCTTGGCAGCGGGGATGCATAGGCATTGTTTTGGATGTTTATCGTGATTGGAAATGTGGGATCTAAATTGTTCTCACAGACGGTGCCAATTGTTGAAGCCAGAAATGTTCGTGCTAGATGTTCCTAGAAGAAGTCAAGCTCGGCAGTGGACCAAGAATGACTCTCCAATGCTTAAGTCAATAAGAGTGATAAGATAGGTAAATCCAACAGGTCCAAAGTTTAGTTATGACAGAAAGTTACCTTTCAAACTACATTTTTCGTATATTTATAATAGTTGTAGAATGTGGAAACTACTGAGATTGTAGCACCTTGTCTCTGCTAGGGATACGGTGCCTTGTTGACTATGTGCAGGGTCATGGGCTTAGAGTCTGACCCGACCATTGGGCCAGTTCTCATCACTAGAATATACAAAATATGATGTTTATCTCGATTCATATATTTTGGACAAAAATTTTTACAGAAAAATTTGGATAGTACTATGTCAAAATTTATACATAAAGACTCCCAAAATTCAAAAAAAATAAAATTACGAATGATAAAAGCTCAAAACATACACCAATAGATAGATTAAGGTGTGTGTGAAGAACATTAGTGCAAGAAACAAGTGAAAATATGAAGTGAGTAAGCTTCACTCTCTCAGACTCTCCAAAGCAGCAAGTGGGCTTTGTGAAATATCATTATTTATCACCTTCTCTACGCGGTTTCTTGCAATTTGGGTTTGTTCGACCTGGGTTAAACCCGTACTTGACCTAGTTAGGTATTTCTAGTATTCCTTTTCCATTTGCTTCAATTTTGACATGGTTTCAATATGAGAGTTTCGATCTACAAAATCCTAACAATAATCTGCATTTCTAACACTTTTTGATGGTAAGGGAATGCTTTGTCTTGATGGAACTCATCAAAGGAAAAGGCAAGGAACAAAATTTTGTTGAAATATTTTGTTTTGTGAGTCACTGACACAACAATGGTATCTGAAACCGAAATGGAAGTAGGGAGAAGCAAATAGAGAGATAGAGAATATTGAGTGAAATAGAGGCAGGGAAATGTAGAAAAATAGAGAGAAAGAAACGAGGCCGTGGGGGTGAAGGAGTTTGAAAGAATGGAAGGGACGAAGGTAGAACCAAAGAAGCATTCTAGTTTTTCCTTCTAATATTTTAAAACTTATGAAGCTCAATGGGTTTAGAGATAAGGACGAAGGTAGAAAGAGGGGAAATGAAAGGGAGAAAAAGAGAGGTTATGAAGGACTGTGAATGAAATAAAAATGGGTCTTATGTATAAATTTAAGTAATTAAAAAGGTCAACTTAATAATACTTAAAGAAAAACATAAAACTAGACAATCAAGTTTGAAGTGGGCATATTTTCACCATAGATTATGCCAAGTGAAAGCATGAATGGTAATGATTTGGTTACATAGGATGGGGTTATATAACCCCTTGCTTGGGGTAAGTTAAAGGGAACCTTGTTATACATATGATCAGTTCAATAATAAATTACATAGTTAAATACGCCGTTTATTGACTAGATATCTAACCTCAATTTTAAAATGTAAAGACATCTACATATGTTAAATATATGTTAACTAAAGGGGTATAATTAATTTTCATTATATCCATGTGGTACACAAAAATTAAATAATAGACTTATATAATATATTTTATAATAAATTTGAATTAATATAATTTTAGGCATATACATACATAATCTTTTTTTTTAACGTAGAAGAACAACTAGAATGCAATTCAAACGTTGATCTCCAACTCATTTATTTATCTTAATTTATATTTTGTTAGATGAGTTTTGAATTTTAACTCATTGAAGTGGTTAGTTCGTAATTAAATTTTATTTTTCAATTGTTTTATTTTATTTGCCATCCATGGGCTTACTTGAACTTCTTGATCAATAAATTAAATGTTGTCCTTCTTAGGTAGCTAAATGCTAATACATAATTTACCCCCTCAAAAAAAAGTAAAATAGGCTTTTCGTTCTTGAATTATAGGTCAATTTTCATTTTAATCCCTAATATATTTTCAGTGTCATTTTAGTTCTTGAATAATTATTACGTCCCCTATATTAGTCCAATGTTAGCAACAGTTAATGAAAGGAGATAGAAAATTCCATATGACACATTAAGTGATGATGTGGCCATTAAATAATGACATTACACCTTAAAAAAATATTCAAAAAAATCCTTCTCTCTCTACCTTCCTCTCTTTCCTTTGCATCATGGTTTCACTACCGAAGACCTAAATCCATCCTTTTCTGGCATAAAGCACCCGTTAGGGTGGCTCTACCTTTATCTAGGTCGGATAAAGAAAGTCATCTCATATAAGATCTAGTCACCCTATCCTTGCCTATAGATATTACACGGCACAGTTACATTCCTAAATGGATGCATATGCATGTGTTTACAAATTACAATACTACTCGGGAATAGATAATTTAAATAATTACATTCTAAAAATAAAAAATAAAAATCTTCTCATTCCCACATTCCAATTGAATCCTCTAAGACCACACCTCCAAGCTTGTCGATCACTTAAAAGTCCAACTTGCGACATTATTAGCAACAATAACCAAATGCACTCATAAAGCCAAGGAAAAGAGCATTAGTTAAGGAAACATATAAGAGACCATTCATGCATGAACAACCAAAGGGACCTACTAAAAAAGTAAAGCAAAGTAAGATATGTAAAAAGCTTCAGAATGGCACAAGGACATGAAGTGCAAAAGCGTCAAAACAGATCACAATCAACCTTCAAAACATCCTTGGGACCACCACTAAACACTTGCAAAAATAAATCCAGAACAGCACCCTAAGATAACATCTTAAGCAGCAAAATGAAATAAACTCCAACCCCTTTTAACATGCATTGGAGCAGCCATCCAAACAAAGAAAGACAGCAGCACCAAAATATCCAAAACAGCCAACAAAAAAGGCATAAAACAGTCTTTAGAAGATACAAAAACAAGGGAAAATAGACCATAAACAATCCTTAAATCAGGAAAAATGCACCAAGACAGCAGTGTAAATATACCAAAACAGCAGAATGCAAATGTAGAATCTTTGCTTGATAATGCAGCAAAAATCTTCATACATATTACCAAGATACAAAAAAACATCCAGTATAATTCCACATGTAACAGTCCTTAAGGTCTGAGGAAAGCAGTCAAATTGCAACCAAAATAACTAGGAAGAATCATCACAACAACATATATATTTGATACTTGCAACCCCAAAAATCACAATAAAAAGAAAAGGGAAGAAGCTGAAACAGTCCTAGGTAATATATGCAGCAGCACACCATAAATCACAAAAACTTTGAAGCATGGTAGTCCTTAAATATGCAACATAAATTGGGCAATAACAATCTCAAACAAGTGCAGTGAAATTAAAAATGAAATGGCATATAATTGATCCCAAAATGACTTCATGCAAAATAAAACTCCCAAATCATAAAAACAAAATAAAAAATCTAAACCAGTAAAAGCCATAAGCAAGAAGTAGCTAGAAGTCCTAGTTTCTAGCAAAACACAAAGAAACTCAAACGGGAATCTAGTGTTTTAATTAAGCAAAATTTAGGCTGACATAATAGAGATATGCCAACATTTAAAAATAAAAGAACTCAGATTTTGGGACAAATGACTTCAAAAAAAAAAGAGAGACTAAATCACCTATGGATCAGCCCCTTTGACCACTACCAAATCAGTCCCAACGAGGCTTCCCACCACAGCCATATATTCCATCATTTCACACAGCTTAACAGAAAACAAGATGGCATATAGGATCCATGTTACCTCAAATCCAAAGCAGAAAAAAAATATGGAAGGAATACTTTAAATTATACACTTAGGAATGACAATTATTCTGACACCTAATATAGTAGAAAATATTTGGTATTATTTCTTATGAAACCATTAAAATGCCATTAATTTTTGTCTATTAAATAAAGGGCAGCATCCTAATAAGATAGCTTATTTAACTTCAAACCTACGTTAAGGACTAGTCAGCTAACATTTCAATTTCCAATTCTTATACGTTAAAATAGGGTAATGTTTATTTTAAGTCATGCATCTCTTTCCATACTTATAAACACGTCATAAATCCTCACTCTCGATAACATTTGTTACCTCCAAAAGAACTCTATAAGAAGCAATATAATGGGAATTTTACAAAATTTTCTTAGAGTTTACAAAACCAAGCGTACTAGTCTTAGCCACCAACTCTTCTTCCATGTTGACATCTGTAATAAGATTTGACATGCACGTGTAGAGGGTTGTACAATGTATCTGTACTCAATCACATACATGAATTCGTATGATTGAACTTGGTGTGTGTGACTTGACCATTGCTCAATGAATTGCCAATAAGCACATTCGACTATGAAAATTCTTTGTTTCCAACTAAGGACTAACTTCAACTCATTGTATGAAAATGTCTCCTAAGGCAAGTTCAGGGAAAAGAGGTGGTAGACCAAGAATGGAGATCAACCAAGAAATTAGAGGTACACCACTTTCACTAAGGACTGGTTAGCAATCAAATACCACTCACACGATCACCCGTGGGTTGAAGGACACTACAAAAAGGAAAGTATTTGAGCAATAAGAACACATATCCCACCAACCATATCCTTCCATTTAACTTATATTTTAAGCTTTTCTAATAAAGTCGTTCTTACATGAAGTGGGGAGTCATCTACTATTGGAAAAAAAATGTTACAACTTAAGAGCGAAAGCAGCTCATTAACTTGTGTCTCCAACCTTCAAAAAGTCTAATGTGCGAATACCGAAAGCGTAGGATCTAAAACCTTCAATCATTTTAAAGTAAAAAAAAAAAATAAAAAAATAGGAGTTCAATCATATTCTTATTAAAGTAGCTTCTTTTCCTTTTAGGAGTAAAACCCAAGTCACACGTAATGATTGTGGAAATAAAGGGACTAAGAAGATTGTTGAGGTGCTATATTTCGCTTCTTTTATTTTGTTTCAATTTTATTTACTTGAAGGCTTTCAACAAGTTCTTTTCCACTAAGTTTCAGATCCATTCTTAGTGTACTTATTTTGGTACTTGTTAATTTAAAATTTTTATTTTTTAATGTATAATTACAATTGGTACACCATGTAATTTGTAAAGTGACATTTGTGGTTCATACTGCACACACAGAACTTTACACTTTCTATACACCTATACCATGAATTTATTGTCGAAGCATTAATCGATCCTTTCCTACACAGTTGCATTTACTTTGTATGCCACACTTACAATTCACATGATGCAGTGTATACAGTTTTAATTATGGAAAATTCATTGGGTGTGTTTAATTTCAATTGGCAAGAAGATGTATACGAGCTCACGTATGACCCAACAAGACTTTGTGCCCTCATTAAAAAGTTAACCGATGAACAAGGTCAAGAGTGGAAAGTTAAATCAATTGAAGAAATGGGTTTTAGAGGCCTTCTAAAACTTAAGCCATTTCAAGTTGACCATGATGTCTGCTTGTGGCTATGCAATATGTTTGACCCTAAAATGCATCATCTTAGCATACATGAAACTAAAATCCAGTTTAGGCCCCAAGACGTGACAAAAATACTAGGAGTAGAAGACAACTACCATGACAAAAGTGTTATAATGAGTGACCCACCATCAAGCATTTGGAATAGATATGAAGTTGATTAGGGTCGCTACTCTTTCTCACAATTATAGAATGACATGATATTCAATGTTATAGTACTTGTTGAGTTCAAGATAAAATTTTCACTTTATGCAATAGGATACTTTTTGTGCACACACAACGAAGATGAAATTTACAGAAGTGCCTTTCAATTTCTTAGTACAACCTAGGATAATAGACCCAAACAATGGGCAACATAAATTTTAGATTATTTGGCTCACCAAATATATTCATTCCACAATGGCAATGCATGTACCATTGAAGGTTGTGTGTACTTGCTGATGGTATTCATTCTCACACGAACATCCCAACTTGTGGTTTCTATGATTGTGAAAAATAAATAACACTGTATCATATCGCTGCTTCCTAACTATTTGTGGTAATTGTTATGCAGATTTTGTATGTTAACTGTGTTATAATTGCCAATGTTCCTCCACCTCCAATTTATGGTAGACAAATTAGAACAGAGGCTTGGGGAGTAGATCAAATGTTTTTAAACTGCCTCCAAGGTGTTGGAGGAATTAGAAGTTCTAAGTTATATTAGAAAATATACAAGTAGTACTTTTTTAGCTTAAGAAATGGAGTCTATTGCAATAAGTGGTAAGCCTTTATAATTTCTTATGATATTAATCACCATGATATAATATTGACAACAATCATTTTAAACCATGTATAGGTAATGGTCTTATTGCGTGACTTAGGTGAAGGTTATTCAATTATACCCCCAAAGTGGCAAGTATAGCTACATATATCCAAGCTTATTATGTGTTATTGAAAGAAAAAAACCAATTATATTATAACCTTATTCAAAACTGAACTTCTCTCATTCCTAGTAGGAATTTTGTGGAAAGGTCTTAAAACTTGAGAACCACATGGATTCCATGGTTGAAGAATTGCAGTTGATGTCAACTCTGTTAGTTGCACATGCATTAGACAGATCAATCAAGAACGACATTTTGTCCTTATTAAGAGCTAACCAATTCCAACAACAATGATTCTTGCCTGTGATAGATTAAGTGAAAGATAAGTGATAGCTAGTGGTAGGCTTGCGAGCATAAGAGCATCATTGTGTTCCATGATTCCTCTAGTCAATGCTTCCACAGGACAAATGTATAACAGTACGTATAGATTGACTGAAGTAAATTTAGGGGATGCTGAAAATCCAATTATTATTGAAACAACTAACCCTGCGAGGCTTCAACAATTTAATACCCCATCATTGAAACTTTCAGTGCAACACAGTTCTAAAAAGGCAACTCCACTTTCAACAAAGTCAACCCCACATAGTAATGCTTGTGGAGCTTCTTCATTACATAATACAATTTCATTGGAGGAAGACTTTTCATCTAAAGAAAGAGTTGCATATATGAATTTTTTCGGCCATTTTTCAGACAACAGTCATGTCAAACAAGTTCAAGTACAAGAGCATAAATTATAGAAGACACACCAGAGAGGGAGATTTCAAATGGGCAATCTAAGGTAATACAAATTTAATTATGGTGAACTAACTTTCTTGAACTGCAATCAATATTAACTGAATCATTATTGACAGATAAAATTAAAATAAAGCAAAGGATAACAAGAAGACTATTTGGAAGTGGAAGCAATCAGTCAAGCACATGTGTAGGGATCACAAATCCAATAGCATAAAGATGAAGAACTTTGGATTCCCCTCCAATCTATGAACACCACAAAAGTTCAGATGATCCAATGCTTGCTTTGCCCATGGTATAATATTGGCAGACCTTTTAAATGTTCTGTTCAACATGAAACAACAAAATGAATTTATTGTAACAAAATAAAACATGCTTCCTTTAAAAGTTGACATGGAAATTTTCATTTCCTTTGATGGTAATAGGGACTTCATTTGTTGTTTCAACCATCTCTAGCTATGAACTTATTTGAGAAAGAGTTTGCACTTNAGTTCAAATGATCCAATGCTTGCTTTGCCCATGGTACAATATTGGCAGACCTTTTAAATGTTCTGTTCAACATGAAACAATAAAATGAATTTATTGTAACAAAATAAAACATGCTTCCTTTAAAAGTTGACATGGAAATTTTCATTTCCTTTGATGGTAATAGGGACTTCATTTGTTGTTTCAACCATCTCTAGCTATGAACTTATTTGAGAAAGAGTTTGCACTTACTGCATATATTTTCGGATCATCAAAGAGGGAGGGGTACACAAATCTATTAAACATATTGTTAATATGCTTTACATTCTCTTCTCATGTGTATAATTAGAACCATTGCACAAAGTCAATTTAGAAATTAAACATTTATTCCCATTTCATAGGGAGACATTGATTCACACCAGCTACATACAGCTAATAAGAGGAGAATTATTTTGCCTATGCCCTGAAAAAAGTATAACTTTTTCCTTCTTGACTAAACTACTTTATATATAATAACCTACAATGGAAAGGCAACATATGGAAATCAGAAGCAGTGGTACATGCAACCTTGATTTGTTGTAAATATTTACAACATATCTTATTTGCAAACTCTAGAAAATATCAAACTTGTTCGTAACTATTTTACTTGCAGGAATTAATACTTGATAGGCATGGGAAAGTGCAAGAATTCATTGATTGGTACTTTATTAGATTCAAGGGATATTGGAAGACTGCTTCTAAGGTATCCTAAACAACACATCATACAATGAAATAGCAATGGATATCACACAAATTAAATATCAATAAGAAATTAATTACTACAATAACCCATAAACCCTAACCCATAAACCATAAAACCTAACCCCCAAACCTTAAACTGTAACTCCTAAATCCTAAATTCCCAAACCCCTACTAAAAATTTGGCAAAATCTCTCTTAAAATTGGAACAAAATCTAGGAATTCAAAATTTCACATAATTACATAGGAACCAAAAACAAAATAACAATTTATTCCAAAACTAACTATTACATAGTTGTACAGGTAAAAATTACACCACAATAGGAAAAATTATAAAAATAAACAAAATTAATTTCTAATTTAAATAATTAAATTTACACATAACAAAACCCTAAACCCCTTAACCCTAAATTCTAAACTCTTAACCACTAAATCCTAAACCCATAAACCATAAATCTTAAACCCCTAAACCCATGAATCCTAAATCATGAAACCTTAAATCCTAACTCCAAATCCTAAACCTTAAACCCTAAATCTTAAACCATAACCTCAAACCCTAATAAACCCATCAATCCCTAAACCCTAATTCCTAACCCATAAACCCCAAATCCTAAATTCTAAACTACTAAACCCCAAACCTTAAACCACTAAATCTTAAACCCTAAATTACTAAACCCTAACTCCTAAACCCTTAAATCTTAAACACTAACCCTTAAACCCTAATCCCTAACCCCTAAACCATATTAAGATCAAAACAAGCCCAAAGCAACAACAAGGAATCAAATATACATAGAATCAAAGTAACATGCAAATTATTCTAGTCAAACCAAAATAAACCAATTCAGGAGCACAATTGACAGTTTGTAGAATTCAACAGCAACACACATCCAACAAATTCAACCATACAATGAACAATTCAATTCCATAAGCCATAAGTTAAACCAAATAGTCATGAATCAAGAAGAAAAATACCCAAAAGAAATTAAATAAGCCTCAATTCAACCAGCTAAACTGAATACATCATGAATCAAGAGGAAAACTACCTAAATCAATTCATCATCAAAATCATATTTTCTAATAGCAAATTAACCCAAATTCAAAACTCATCCAAAGCAATAAGAAACAATCAAGCTCAAATAAAATAAAATCCTAGACTAAATGCCATACATACCAAGTTAGAGAGAGAGAGAGAGAGAGACCGAGAGTGACAAAGAATGACACTGAGTGAAGGATGATGACCTAGATGGCCACTGGAGAAGAAATCACCACTGTCCAGAGATAGGGAATCACCATTGGAGTAACTGATCGGTTCGAACTTGGGGAAAATCGAGATTGGACTTTGGGTTGAAGAAGAGATGAGAGTAGGAGAAAAGAGAGACTGACTTATGATAGGTAGAGGGAAATAAATTAGAGAACATAAAACCTAGATTTCTCACGGATTTTCTCACGGAAAAAAGATCTGTGAGAAACTGATTTCTATATCCCGCTTAACGAATATGGTGCCTTTAGGTTCTCATTGACTTTTTTCATGAGAAAATAATACATCTAAACGGTTGCTTTATTTCTCACAAAATAAGTCTGCGTGAAATGGTTACTACAATTACCATCTAGATTTTCTCATGGATTTTGGTTCATGAGATACATTTCTAGCCCTATTCTCTTGGTTTTTCTCACGAAGTTCTCACAGATATTGTATTCAAGAGAAATATTTGTATTTTTTGAGAGAATTTTTGGCCATGAGAATTTTCGTGAGAAAATCTCTATTTTCTTGTAGTGAGAATTGTCTTCCTATATGTTCTAAATTAGCCAAACTAGCATGTGCATAGAACTTATGTGTCTCATTTGACTAAAGTGATAATGGATTAGAGGTGCAATGCAATTGACCTAATGAGTAGATTTTATATGTACAAATTGGATGTCTTTTACTTGATAATTGTTTAAGTTCTTGAGTGTTTCTCAATTTGATTATTGTGTTTTTGTGTTTACTTTGTAAGGAATGAAGTCTATGATGCTTGGAAGTTGTTTGGTCATGGTTTGAGGATAAAAAGCAGGAAAAATGTTGATTTTCGCATAAAGGACAGCAAGTAGAGGGCTGTAGCGCTACACTATAGCAGCCAAAGACAAATTGGGGCAGAGAAGACAAGGCTGCAGTGCCCTGAGTACTGTAGCATGATTTCTTTGCCAATTCTCCTAGTTTTAGTAGGACTTTGAACCTATTTTGTTTCCTATTGTAATTTAACTTTCTAGGACCTATAAATAGGTTATTTTAGGACTAGTTTAGGGTTCCCACATGTTCCAAACATTGAGAGAGCAAGGAGAAGAGATTGAAGGCTTGGAGTTGGAGATTCGGCGATGGTTATTCATCATCACAAGTTTTTCTTCCCTTTTTTTTTTCTTGTTGAATCATGTTTAGAATTTATGTTAGCATGTTTTTATCTTTCGTCATCAACTAATTTTCTTTCTAGGGCTATGATGTAGCCTAACTATGAATGGTTGTAATTTATTTTAGAGTTAATATGTGATTTATCTTTTCTACTTGAGTATTTATCTAGGTTCTTAATGCTTCTAATTGCCTAATCACCAATTAATTGTTATGTTAATTATAATGAGACCGGAAGGAGATTTGTGTGTTTAGTTCATTGAGATAGATACCATAGGTTGCATGCAGGGTAGGGATATACCTCCATAACATGTGTAGTCAATTAAAAAGATAAATCTAGATTAAGGATTTAAGGAAGAAAACCTAGATTAGTTATGATGAAATCGAAAACCCTAAATCTTTCTCATCTAAATCTCTGTCTGTTTGAGCGTTTTTGTCTTTAAATTATTGCTTGATATACAATTTTCATCATCTAGATAGAATTGGGATAGACTCAATTTTGGTACTTAGTTGACATAATTCTCATAGGACGATACTTTATTCATCATTATGTTAGTTGTTCCCAATACGTACACTTGTGTGTGATTTTTGTGTAACAAGTTTTTGGTGTCACTACTGGGGATTGTGCGCCTATTAATATCAATACTAAGTTATTCAAATCTTAGTCTAGAGTTTTTTTTTTTTTTTTAATATCAATATCAATATGAAGAGTTTTCTCTTGTGCATGAGAAGTTAGGGGTGTAGTAATCTACTTCCTTTGGACTTTGAAATTGAAAAGACTTCTAAGGAAAAAATTGAAGGGAAAGAAAGACGCTTCCAGACTAGTTTAGAAAACTATGGAAGACACTAAGCAAAATAGAGAGCCAGTCGTGGTCTGAAAGGCATTGAAGCATTATACGATTCCCAAAGAACTAGTACCGATCTCAGGGATTAGTAGGCTAGCCATACATGCCAAAAAGCTTTGAGATCAGGTCTACTGTTATTCAAATGATGAAAGCTAACTAGTTTGGTGGGTTAGCAACTGAGGATGCTAATGTCCACTTAGCGGGGTTTTTTGAAATTTGTGATATGTTCAAGTTCACTGAAGGATGAGGCAAGGAATTGGCTCTACTCTCTACCAGCAGGATCTATCAACATATGAGATGAGATGACTGAACAATTATTGGCTAGATTTTTCCCACTAGCTAAAACCATCAAGATGTGCAATGAAATTAATACCTTTGCATAGTATGACATGGAGGGATTGCACGAAGCTTGGGAGTGCTTCAAGGGTTTGTTAAGGAAGTTCCCACATCATGACTTATAGGAATGGATGCAAATTTAAACTTTTTACAATAGTTTGAATGGTTCCATAAGAACTCTACTTGATGCTGGAGCTAATGGTCCATTGATGGAGAAAATTGATGAAAAAGCCTTTAGGTTGCTTGATCAGATGGCGGCAAATGCACTCTAATGGCCTTCTGAAAGGGGTGCGCCTAAGAAAACCTATGGGATGCATTCAGTGGATAGTCCTGACCGCCAAGATGGACACCATTGCTAAGCATTTAGGCACTCTCACAACCAATGCTATTCACACTCCCTAAGCCGCATGTGAAATGTGTCATGGAGAACATCTTAGTGTGAATTGTCCCGTGTCACACAAAAATCGTATGCAAGTGTATGTATCATGAGCAAGTAATATAGTAGTGAGATAAGTATTGTCCCATGAGGACTTTGGCTACTAAGTACCAAAATCAAGTACATTCTAATTTTATTTAGACAATAAAGAATGAGAATAAAGCAATAACTTAAGGGAAAAAATATATTAAAATGGGTAAAAATATAGATGAGAAATATCTAGAGCTTCCAATGTCACCATAGCTATTCCGAAGAGATATCCTTACTTCATTAACCAAAAACTAACTTCTTAATTGCTAGCCAAGAACCCTAAACTATCCATTAGCCTTTCCAAGGTCAAACGGAAATATCTCTAAGTGCCAATTCACTATAGTTCTATGTGGATTAAGCAACCCATAAATTCATTCAATTCTACGGTTCTTTCAATAGCTACATTGACCATAAAGGTATATTCCTATCCCTCATGAAATCTATGATCTTAATCTTTATGATCTTTAATTATAAATTACCTCCCACTCTCATTGCAATCATCTAATCAACTAATTAGTGGTCAAGCAATTAGAGACATGAAAAATTGAGAAGAAGATGATAATTAATAAAGAAGTTATTAAATTAGTTTAGTATAAAATCATAAATCATCCTAGCTAGGCTACATCGTAGCCCTAGAAGGTGAATTTAGTTCATAACAGTAAATAGAAACATGATCACACAAAATTTAGACATAAGTACAAGAGAAAAAGGTGAGAAAAACTCTTAGAAACTAAGAATCAATGATGAAATCTTGATCTTTAAGCTTGATATTCCTTCATTTCTTGCCACTTGTGTAAAAATGTGTGTAACCCTAATATAGTCTCCAAAAGTCCTATTTATAGGTCCTAGGAAGTTTAAAAGAAAAAGGAAATAAAATAAAATAGAAATCCTAGTAAAAGTAGGATGTTTGGAAGTCAAATCCTGAATTGACTCTTGAAGGGTTGCAACCCCGAGAATGGGCACTGTAGCCTCAAACTTCCTACCTCGGTAATGGTTCCTCGATGAAGACAAGCGTTGTGATGCCCAAAGTTCTTCCTAAATGAAGAAATATGGGTAAGGTTGGCGGCTGCGGCACCCAGGTCATTGCCTTACCTTGCTTTTTCTTTACGAACAGAGGGCTATGACACTGACAATGGCGGTTGCAGTGCTCAAAATGGGGTCTACGGCGCTGAAGCTACTGCCTCGATCCAATTTTTTTCAAAAATCTCTTTATTGTACACCAAATTACGCCTAAATGCCTTCCACGGATTCCTAAATTAAAAACCTAAAAAATAAACATTAAAAACATAAGAATCAAACCTAAAATACCTTAGAACAAACAATAACCAAGCTAGATTAGTACAAGATAAGTGGTACAAAATTGACTTATCAAATACCCCCAAACTTAGATTTTCTCGTCCTCGAGCAAAACTAAGGAAAAATCAAAATTAAAATGAAAAACCTATTAGATGAATAACCATTTAGCTTTACTACCCTAATAGGCCTGAAAGATAACAAAGTATCATAATTCAAGGTAAATTTATTATATCATAGAAGTGTACAACTCAATTCAAATGCAATTTCTTCCTCACTAGTAAACTCCTTGAGTGTGTGTGTGTATATCCCTTGCACAATGACCTTTTGCAATATGAATCAATTTATACATGCTCACTCATGCAATTGGGCCTTTCAATGAAGCACATAAGGGACTCCATATGCTAGTTTTTCATGACGTAGAGGATAGTTAATAAGGCTCATTCACCCTTGACACATAACCAATCTAGGCTTTTAGAGCACTTTCACACTAATTTTCAACCAAACTTTTTCACCAATTTTTTTTTCTTTCTTTGTCATCAACCTTGATTCTTTTTCTCTTTTGTCACTTGTTTGTGCTTATCTTCATTCTTTCTTTTTCTTTGAATGCTTGATTCTATCCCCAAACTTATTGTCTTTTAATGATCAAAGGGGGTTTACAAGTTTTCTTTTTCCTTTTTTTTTATATTCATCGAGTCAAGAAGCAACAAACCAATTTCTATAAATGTGCCATGAGTGCAAGGTTAGGAAAAATATTTAAGGGATAGGTTAAAATATAGGTGGCAAAGACAGGGTTACTAATAGGCTCAAGTGGCGTGACTAGGGATAGTAATAATGCAAGGGTTGACTTGAAATGCTCAAACTATCCAAACATGGCCTAAATCATCTTCCTAATGCTGCCTAGCCTAGGATTTTGCCTCAAGCGGCATTCAAACTAGTTTAAGAGTCTTGTGAGGTCATATAAGGGTTAAGCATGCATAAACCTTTTTCAAAATAAACAATTACGTGCAGATGTGCAAAGTCATGTGTTCAATTTATCAAGTAGAAACAAGTTTGGTAAAAACTCACAAAAGTAGCAAACATACACTAACAAGATTTGCATCATTTTCTAGAAAATATGAATAGTTCGTCACAAATTTTATCATTGACCCTAAGTTTTCAAGCTTAAAGATCATTAATCAAAACACAACTATATACTACTAAAGAAAAACTAAAACGAAAAATCAAAATGAAAATTCCCTACCCCAAACTTAAACATGCATTGTCCCCAATGTATGCAAAAATAAGAGAATGAGAATAGTTCTCCCATAAAATGAAATGGAGATGTTGTCTGAGCCATCATCGTCGTTGCGGCGCCACACTTGATGTCTGGGCATGCAAACGTTGGCCTTGCAGTTCCCATATTAGGCACAATGGTCCTTTAGCTGCTGTAGTCCTCTGTAATTGTTGTGTCCATCTTAAGCACTACGACGCTCAGATCGCTGTCTAGCTTCGCCAATTTCCCGTTTTCTGCACTTTTTAACACCTTGGACCCCCTAACTTGGGTGCACACCTGAAATTGAACAAAACTAGAGAAAAATTAAACCTAACAACCTAACTAGAGACAGAGAAAAAAAATCTAAGAAATTAAACAAAACAAAACAAAAGGTAGGGTATAGAAAGTAGGTTGCCTCCAAAAAAGTGCTTGGTTTATAGCCCTCAGTTCGACTTTCTTAGAGATTCTTCAACCAGGGCCAAAGATAATGGTAGAAGACTTCTGGAACTTTGCTGCACCATCACTATGAGCCTTAGATTGTTGGCCATGCACCTTTAATCTCAAAACCTCATTTCTATCTCCAAAGCAAGAAGACTTTCTGAGGTACTCCAAAAGGATCTTTTTGAAGGAGGGCTTCTTCATATTTCTTTTCTTATGAGGATTAAATCGAGATAAGGAACTAGCCACTTGCATTGTTGGGATTTTCTCATCTTGAACTTCTAAATCAGGTGGATGTTCCTTATTATACGTCTTCACAAGGCAAGCTTCAATTGGGTTCTTTAGGGAGTTTTCTTAAGACATTTCTTTGGTGCTTCCATCTATGGTGTCAATTTTGAAGCCTCTATTCTCTTCATTAGGGTGCTTCGTTTCCTTGAACACTTTGAAGGAAACTTGGTCACCTTGACCTCTCAAGGTGAGTTGTCTTGTCTAAACTTCTATGAGAGCTCTTCCTGTAGCTAAGAATGGATGACCAAGAATGATGGGAATTTCTTAGTCCTCCTCCATGTCAAGCACAATAAAATCCACTGGAAAGATGAACTTGTCCACTGTCACCAACATATCTTCAAGAATTCCCCTTGGATACTTGATTGATCTATTCGCCAATTGCAAAGAGATAATGATTGGCTTAACTTCTCCTATACCTAATTTCCTAAATAAAAAAAAAAACAAAAAAAAAAGCACAAGGTTAATACTAGCACCAAGATCACAAAGTGCCTTACCAAAAGATAAGTTGCCAATAGTGCAAGGAATATTACAACTCCCTGGATCTATTAATTTTGGTGACAATTTCTTTTGTAAGATTGCACTACACTCCTCAATAAGTGTCATTGTTTCAAAGTCCTCAAGCCTTATCTTGTTGGTGAGAATCTCCTTCATGAACTTGACATAACTAGGCATTTGTGCTAAGGCCTCCACAAAGGGAATATTTATGTGAAGCTTCTTAAACACCTCAAGGAATTTAAAAAACAGTTTGTCAAAATTCTGCTTTTGAAATCAATGGGGAAATAGCACTCAGGACTTGTATGGTGGAGGATAATTAAGAAAAAGTTTAGACTTTGGTTTCTTCACCTGCCCTTTTGGAATTTCCTCAGTTGGTACAACTTCTTCTTCTTTTTTAGGTGCATTTTCTACCACTAAAGCTTTCTTCTCAGGCTCTTCCGTCACTTTGTCATTCTGAAGAGTTATGACATTCATGTGCTCCTTAGGATTTGTTTTAGTATTACTGGGCAATGTGCCTTGATCTCTTAAAGAAAGCATATTAGAAATTTAGCTAACTTGCACCTATAAGTTGTGGATGGAAGCAGCTTGGTTTTGCAATGTAGTGTATGTCCTTATCATGAATTGATTAGTCTTCAATGTTAACTAGGCAAGGGCATCTTCTAGAGAGACTTTGGGTGGCGGTAGCTGAGCTTGCATTGGAGGTTACATAGAAGATTGATATTTGAATGGATTGACTACATTCTAAGAATTTTTTCATGAGAAATTTGGGTGGTTTCTCCACCCCGAATTATAAGTGTTTGAGTAAGGATTACCTTGTTCAAATTCCCTAAAACTAAGCTTCTTCAAAAGATAGTGGCATGTTAGAGTTCATCACAAGACAATTTGCACTAGAATGCTTGTCATGAGACACTTTACATGTAGTTTGAGGAGTGTGAATGACATTGGCTGTGAGAGTTCCCAAATGCTTTGCAATTGTGTCCATCTTGGTAGTGAGGGCTATGATGAGATTTACAACATGCATCCTAAAAGCTTTCTTAGTTGGTCCCCTTTCAAAATGTCATTGGTGAGCATTTGTTGCCATTTGATCAAGTAACCTGAAGGCCTCCTTATTAGTTTTTTCCATCAATGAACCACTTGCAGGAGTATCAAGTAAAGTTCTTGTGAACCCATTCAAACCATTCTAGAAAGTTTGAATTTGCATCCACTCTTGTAAACTATGATGTGGGCACTTCCTCAACAAACCCTTGAAACACTCCCAAGTTCATGCAATCCTTCCATCATGTTGCACAAAGGTATTAATGTCATTGCGCATCTTTGGCGGTTTTTGCTAGTGGGTAGAATCTTTCCAAGAATTGCTCAACCATCTCATTCCATGTACTGATAGATCCTGTTGGTAGAGAATATAGCCAATTCCTTACCTCATCCTTCAGTGAAAGAAGGAATAGATGTAGTTGATAATACATTATTTTATATTATTTATTTTCCTTATACTTAATCTTTTGGTGTGTATTTCTACAAATTTTGATAGCTTATAGATATATTTTATAGATTTAGACTTGTTTGTGCTTATAGGATTTTATTTGCATAATTGGTGATTTCTGGCACTATTTTCACTTTTCACTATATCTTGAGCTGTAGTTGTCCAATTGATGTGATTTCAGTATTTTAGGAAAGCTAAGAGAAAATGATAAATTTTATATGAAGAGCTCAGAATCTAATTTTCACGTTTGGATAGCTGAATTTTGCGTGGAAACAATCCAAAAATTTTGCACTCATCCAGCATTGACTTGTCCCGCTTACTGGGCCAGCACACGCACATTGGGCTTTGTCATGTTTTTACTATTAAGGCTTAGGAAATTAAGTGTTATTTTGTAATTAGGAGACCTTTGGGAGAAGGAAACCTATTGGAGACAGGATCATATATATTTTCAGAGTTTGAGAAAAGCGTCTCACTTCTTCCTCTAATTTTACCTTAGACCTTTTCTTTGTTCATGCCTTCCATGGAGGGCTAATTTCTATTGTAATCAATTCAAGAGGAAAATGTGAGAAAAACTCTTAGAAACTGAGAATCAATGATGAAATCTTGATCTTCAAGATTGCCTCTTGATCTTCGAGATTGATCTTCCTTATGGGTCTTAGGAAGTTTAAAAGAAAAAATAAATAAAATAAAATAGAAATCCTTGTGAAAATAGGAAGTCTAGAAGTCAAATCTCGAGTTGACTCTAGGAGGGCTGCAACCTTCAAACTCTCTGCCTCAATAATGGTTCCTCAATGAAGACAGGTGCTGCGGCACTTAAAATTATGCCTGAATGAAGAAATATGGGTAAGGCTAGGGGCTGCAGCACCCAAAGTGGGGGTTGCGGCACCCAAGTCAATGCCTTGCCTTGCTTTTTCTTCACGAACCGAGGGTTGCGGTGCTGAAGCTACTGCCTCCATCCACTTTTTTTTTCAAAAATCTCTCCATTTTACACCAAATTATGCCTAAATGCCTTCCACGGGTTCCTAAATCAAAAACCTAAAAAACATTAAAAACATAAGAATCAAACCTAAAATACCCTAGAACAAACAATAAACAAGCTAGATTAGCACAATATAAGTGGTATAAAACAAACTTATCATCCCGTGAGGCATTCTAACATGCCACCATCTTATGAGGAATCTCAATTTGTAGGTAATTTCAACAAGTAAGGTAATCCCTACTCTAACACCTACAATCCAGGATGGAGAAACTACCCAAATTTTTCATGGAAGAACTCTCAAAATGTGGTCAAGCCATCTAGATATCAACTTTCTTTGCAACCTATAGTGAAAGATCAGCCACCGTCACCCAAAGTCTCTCTAGAAGATGCCCTTGCCCAATTAACATTGAGTGCCAACCAATTCATGACAAAGATAGACACCATACTACAAAACTACGTGGCTTCTATCCGCAACTTAGAGGTGCAAGTTGGCCAAATTTTGAATATGCTTTCTTCAAAAGATCAAGGCACATTGCCTAGTAATACTGAAAAAAATCTTTGGGAGCATGTGAATGCCAAAACTTTTCAGAATGGCAAAGTGGTGGAAGAGCCTAAGAAGAAAGCTCTAGGGGTAGAAAAAGCACCTGAAACAAATGATGAGGTTGCTATACCTACAAAAGAAGAGCAAAGAAGGGAGGTAGAGGAACTAAAATCCAAGTGTATTGCACTGAGTCCTCCACCATATATAAGTCACGAGTACCATTCCTTCACCTGTTGCAGAAGTAAAACCTTGACAAACAATTCTCTAAGTTTCTTGAGGTGTTTAAGAAGCTACACATCACTATTCCTTTTGCGGAGGCTTTGGCACAAATGCCTAATTATGTTGAGTTCATGAAGGAAATTATCACCAACAAGAGAAGGCTAGAGGACTTTAAGACTGTGGCACTTACTAAAGAATGCAGTGCAATTCTCCAAAAGAAATTGTGTCCAAAACTCAAAGATCTAAGGAGTTTTACAATTTTGTGCACTATTGGTGAATCATTCTTCGGTAGAGCTGTATGTGATCTTGGTGCTTCTATTAATTTAATGCCTTTATCTGTTTATATAAACCTTGGATTGGGAGAAGCCAAGCCTACATCTATATCTCTGTAGCTAGCTGATAGATCCATCAAGTATCCAAGATAAATCATAAAGGATATGCTAATCAAAGTTGACAAATTCATATTCCCTACAAATTTTGTGGTGCTTAACATGGAGGAAGATAAGGAGATTCTCATTATTCTTGGTGACCTTTTTTAGCCACGAGAAGAGCTCTTATTGATGTACAAAAAGGGTAGCTCACCTTAAGAGTACAAGGTGATCAGGTTTCCTTCAAAGTGTTGAAGGAAATGAAGCATCCAGAGGAAGTGAAGATGTGTTTTTAAATTGACACCATAGAGGGGAAACACCTATGAAGAAGCTCAAGTAACTTCCTCAAAGGACCCAATTGAAGCTAGACGCCTAATAAGGACAAGCCACCTGATTTGGAGTCCAAAGATAAGAAAATCCCTAAGTAGCCAGTGGCTAGTTCCTTGTCTCAAGTTGAGCCTCATAAGAAAAGAAAGAATAAGAGGCCCTCCTTCAAAAAGATCCTTTTGGAGCTCCTCGGTAAGCCTTAAACAAGGTTTGGAGCTTAAAGGTGAATGGCCAACAATCTAAAGTTTATAGCAAAGGTGAAGTAGAATTCCATAAGTCCTCCACCACTCTTCTGGACGTCAGTTGAAAATAACAGAGAAAGTCAAGTTGAAGACGTTAAAACAAGCGCTTTTTAGGAGAGAACCCAAGTTTTCTAACCTTTTGTCTTAGTTTTGTTAAATTTGTTTTCATATGTGTTTAAATTTGTTTTATTCTAGACTTAAAATTGATAAAATTTCTCACTTGCATTTTTTTTTTCAGTGATTTAATATATCAAAATTGGAGAGAAAGCTAAATCACGCATTAAGGCATAAATTGGGTGCCTAGGCGCCAGAACCAAGCACCTAGGTGCTCCAATTCCTCCAATTTTCAAGCTTCAAACTCAGTGCCTAGGCACTGCCTTCTAGCACCTAGTGTAAACACCATATTTTGTCTAAGGTGTTACGAATTTTTTTCTTTTAAAAAAAAACTTATTTTTAATTACTTTTATTTAAAATTCAAAATTTATATTTTTAAAAAGAAAATCTGATTTTGAGGTCTTTAAGGCCTCTTTTAGCTTTTGGATCGAAGTTTTGGTCCTTAAGCATTAGCCCACTTCATTTAAAAAACAAGTAAGGAGACCCTTTGACTCGTTTTCTTTAAATTTGAGTTTGGGGCCTCTTGGCTCATTTGATTTTCTTTAAATATTTTGTTTGGACATAAAGATTATAATTTTCTAGGCTTTTAGTGATTTTAGGTTAAAACTCATGTTTTGGGCTTAGTCTGTTTTGCTAAAACCTTAGTTTAAGAGTCTTTGGACCTACTTGATTTTTGTTTTCTAAATGTTTTAGTCCAAATAAAAAAAAATGATTGCTGGACTATTTAATATGTTTGATATTTAATTTGAGACCAAATGGACAAACTTAGGTCCAAGGTTGAGCTCTTTGGGCTCATTTTGACCTAATTTAGTCCAATTGGCCCATTAAGGTTTTGTGATTTTTATTCTTAATCAAAAAATTAAATAAGTTTGTTAAAAATTTGAAAGGAGGTCAGCTAGGGTTTAAGTTATATTCCCAAACATAAGTAAAAAGATCTAGCCTTAAGGAAGCTTTATAGAAATTGTTTGTGCAAGACAATTTTGGAAAAATTACTAATGGGGACTTCTCAACCTTATTTTTGCATGAAATAAAAATACAAATTGGAGGGGCTAAAGTGTGTAATTTGTCTAGGGCATTTTGGGAAAGAATTATTGGATTTTTCACATGGCTAGGCTATAGGAAAGTCGGAGGAAGGGACAAAAAGGGTAGAAAATGACCATTTTACCCCAAACTTGCTCTCCAATTGAGTGGGCTGATTGCTTTAAAGAAAATAGAGAGAAAGCCTCTCACACGATGCTCTCAAGGTGAAAACAAAAAAGGAAGGGAGAGAACTTGAAAAAATAGATCAAAGAGAGAAAAATTGTGAGAAATGTTTAGTGTTCTTCATATTTTTTGGAGAGAAAAACATGAAATCAAGAGTGTTTGAGCTTCTTGGAATTGGGTTCTATAATTTTGAGCAAGAAATAGGAGTTTTCTTGAAAAACACTAAATAACCTTTGTCATAACATACTCGGAGGTTGGTATAACGCAGATGGCTTAAATAAAAGAGATTTAGTTTTCGAAATGAAAACTCTGGAGTCGCCACCAATTGTATTAAAAATCTGGGGAACAATTGGAAAATCCTTTAATTTCTAAAAAAATATGTCTGCGAACCAGAGAGGGTTCGAGAGTCTAATTGTGTATAGGGAAGGTGTTAGGCACCCTATAACACCCATCTAAACGACGGTTACCTAAAATTAATTGTGCAAACTAAATCATGGCCTAATTGTATTTATTTTATCCCTAAAAGAAAAATAGGTGATTATTTAAAACAGGATTTGATTCGTCACCCTCGAATGTCTACGTACCCTAATTAGGGATCAAAGTCCGCGTAGCTATGCATGAATCTAATCGCGTCCTAATCCTTTCACTTTGTTCTCACGCTTCTCGGTTCCCAAAGCGCCGCTTATCCTTACCTTGAGCAGATAGAAGAGCCACTCCTATGGGGGTAAGTCGCTCATATCCTTCCCTTGACAAGTAAGGGGCCTATGGATGCTAGTCACATAGAATTAACTAAAGGAATGTAAAATGCATGATATGTAAGCCCATTTCGTGGGCATGGTTTAGCCTAGAATAGGAAACAGCTCAACAAATCAGAGGACATAAACCAGTCCATTTCATGGGCCGGGTCCAATCCATACAAAAAATAGCTTAGCACATTAAGAACAACTGACTAAATAGAACCTCAGCCAATCAAGAAAAAATGAAAAATTATGAATATTTCTCAAATTGAAGATATACATCTTATGGTTTTAAAAAGACAAGAAGCACCTAAATCGGGGCTCTATAGCTCCAGAAAGATTTAAAAGACTATATACTGTCGTAGAAAATCAACTAGCTTAACAATACAAAAAATAACAAAACTTTAAATGTAAACTGAGAATAAAATAGACGTAAAAATAATCTGAAAATTATATATATTTAAGCCACACATCTTATGATTCTAATGAGACTAACATAACTTAATTTGAAACTGTATAACTCTAGAAAGAAATAAAAGATTGCACACTGTCGGAGAAAACTAACAGGCTTGACAGGACAGAGAAACAGCAAAATTTAAATCAAAACCTAGAGCAAGGGAGACATGAAAAAAATCTGAAAATAATATATATTGAAACTACACCTCTTGCGGTTCTAATGAGATCAATATCACTTAATTTGAAGCCGTATATCTCCAGAGATAAATAAAACATTGCACACTGTCGGAGAAAACCAACAGGCTTGACAGGACAGAGAAACAGCCAAATTTAAATCAAAACTGAGAGCAGGGGGGACATGCAAAAACTCTGAAAATAATATATATGAAAATAATATATATTAAAACCACACATCTAACAGTTCTAATGAGACCAATATCAATTAATTTGGAACCGTATAACTCCAAAAAGAAATAAAAGATTGTACACTGCCAGAGAAAACCAAAGACTTGACAGGACAGAGAAATAGCCAAACTTAAATCGAAACTGGGAGCAGGACGAACATGTAAAAAATCTGAAAATAATATATATTAAAACCACACATCTTACGGTTCTAATGAGACCAATATCAATTAATTTGGAACTGTATAACTCCAGAAAGAAATAAAAGATTGTACACTGCCAGAGAAAACCAAAGACTTGACAGGACAGAGAAACAGCCAAACTTAAATCGAAACTGGGAGCAGGGGGACATGCAAAAAATCTGAAAATAATATATATTAAAACCACACATCTTAAAGTTCTAATGAGACCAATATCAATTAATTTGGAAATGTATAACTCCAGAAAGAAATAAAAGATTGTACACTGCCAGAGCAAGAAATAAAAGATTGTACACTGCCAGAGAAAACCAAAGGCTTGACAAGGCAGAAAAAAAGCCAAACTTAAATCAAAACTGGGAGCAGAGGAGACATGCAAAAAAATTTGAAACTAATATATATTAAAAACACACCTCTTACGATTCTAATGAGACCAACATCAATTAATTTGGAGCCCTGAAGCTTTGTCTAGAAAAATAAAACTAACTACTGCCAGAGCTGCCTAAAAGCTGCGAAAATGAAGAAATCTTACCTTGGTTCTCTTTCTCTTTGCCCTCTCTTCTTCCTTGTTTTAGTTATGTTCTCTCTATTGCTCTTTTTCTGTGTATTGCTGTTGGTATTTGTTTTAGCCCTTGCCTCTTGCTTTTATACTACTCACCTTGCACCGAAGTCCTTCACATCTCTCTCTCTATTTGTGTTAACCTCCATCTCTTCCTCTCTTTAAAACACTTATCCCCTCTATCCCCTTTTTGGTGTTTCAATTGCACACAATCTCTAACTCTCTCTTTTGTTTTTAGCTTACTCATGACTCTTACTTCCTTTTATTAAAATAAAAATAATAATAAAAATGAAACTCATGCACATGAATCCCACTAGGTCTCTTTCTCTATTTTTTTATTTTTCTAAATCATTTATCCCTCTCTCTTTTGTTTCCAACTTACTCATGTATCTTATTTTTTCATGCACTCACATATCTTTCTATGTCTATCTCTTCCCACACATTTAATTATATCATATGTGTATGTGTGTGTGTGTATATATATATATATATATATAATTTATTATTTGGACGAAAATAAGTGTCTACAGTTTGTCCCTCTTTACATGTTTCCTATTAGAATAACGTGTGAAGCATTCGCTTATCACGTTTTTTGCGTAAGGGACATGTAAAGATAAAAGACACGTATTTTGTCCAGTATTTAGGGTAGAGATTGAAATATCAAAACAAAATGACGTAAATTACAATGGCAAAAATATAATAACAGGAGAATGTAATATCAAGAAATGAGAATTACATGAAATCCTAATGGCACAACATGTAATAGCGGAAAATTAATGGTACAAACATTTAATGACAAGAAAATTAATGACATAAAATGTAATGGCGAGAAAATTTAATGGCATAAAATGTAATGGCTGAGAAATTAATGGCACAAATATAATGACATAAAATATAATGACAAGAAAATTAATGGCATGAAATGTAATGGCGAGAAAATTTTATGGCTGAAAAATTAATGGCCCAAATGTAATGACAATAAATTAATGGCACAAATGTAATAGCAAGAAAAATTAATGGCATAAAATGTAATGGCGAGAAAATTTAATGGCATAAAATGTAATGACTGAGAAATTAATGGCATGAATGTAATAGCATAAAATATAATGGCAAGAAAATTAATGGTATAAAATGTAATGATGAGAAAATTTAATAGCTAAAAAATTAATGGCCCAAATGTAATGACATAAAATTAATGGCACAAATATAATGGCAAGAAAGTTAATGGCACAAATATAATGACAAGAAAATTAATGGCAGAGAAATTAATAACATAAAATATAACAGCGAAAAAATTAATAGCAAGAAAAATAATGGCATAAAAATGTAATGGCGTAAAAATGTAATGACAAGATAATTAATAGTTGGAAAAATGTAAGAAATGTATTCCATAGCACTAAGAGGAGTCATCTTTGATTCTTTGCAAAGAAAATTGTTCAATCAAAATTTACTCTTTCGAAAGTCGAATCACTCATACATGTCTTTTCTCTTTGGAAACTAAATTTCTGTCTCTGTCAGATAATTTCTCCTTATTCTTCAAATGATGAGATCACACACATTTCTTACTGTAAAGATTAAAGAAGGATCTCAACAACTCTTGAACCTTGCTTTCATTTAGAAGAGATCATTCTGAAGTCTGAAAATCATGTCAATGTGACCTACTTTAAAAAAATAAATGAATATGCCACATAAACAATTCATTCACATTTTATTTCAAAACATAACTCGATAATTTATCATGGAGAGTACGTATAACTGAAAGAGGTAAATTCAATGAATTATCCTCTTTTATTTCAAACAAGAAAGAAAGTGTACAAACATCACAGGATTGAGACTCAAAGGGATACCCATTAGAATAAAAATTTGCCCCAATATGGGGTCTTGGTGAAATTGGACTTGCCCTACTAAGTAGGTGCCTACTACCCTCGAAGAGGAATCAAAGCCTACGTAGTTCGGGATGAAAAAAAATTTAAAAAGTCACATAGAACTGATGATTTTGCCCCAGTTGTAGTTCTGTGATGTCCAACTTTATTGATTCTCATATTGTCTTGGATCAAACTTCTACTTGACTGAGACGTCGTTTATCCTTCTGATATTAAAATGTATAATTCTTGCTTTCTTGTATACTGAGTTTCCCTCTTATCTCAAACAACCATTTCATTCTCGATCTAATCTTTCATTCTTGTAAGTTCAAACTTGTATCTAGATCACCTTTTTAGGTTTTCAATCTAGTAAATTTAACTTGAATGCCCTAACTTTTGCCTAAATAGCCTTTTCAGGTTTTCAATCTAGCGGGCTTTATTTTTTTTTTTTTTTTTTTTTTTTTTTTTTTTTTTTTTTTTTTTTTTNTCAGAATTTATCGGCTTAGCTAGCTCTTTCCCTTCTATATCTGTGAGAATCAAAGCACCTCCGGAAAATGCTTGTTTGACAATGTACGAGCCTTTATGAGTTGGGGCCCATTTTTCCCGTGCATCTTCTTGATGGGATAAGACTTTTTTCAACGCTAGATCTCCCGATTGAAACTTTCGAAGTCAAATTTTTTTGTTGAATGCTCTAGCCATTCTTTGTTGATACAACTGTCCATGACAAATTGCAACTAATCTTTTCTCCTCAATCATATTCAGTTGTTCATATCTGACTTGTGCCCATTCTAATTCTTCTAGATCAGTTTCCATTAAGACTCTGAGAGAGGGGATCTCTACCTCTATAGGAGTAACAGCTTCCATACCATATACCAAAGAATACGGTGTTGCCTCAGTCAATGATCGAACCGCTATGCGGTAAGCATTCAAAGCATAGGGAAGCATTTCATGCCAATCTTTGTAGGTCAACCATTTTTTCCACTATCTTCTTGATATTTTTGTTTGCAGCTTCTACTGCTCCATTCATTTTAGGCCTATATGGTGAAGCGTTATGATGCTTGATTGCAAATTGTTTGCACAACTTTTGTACATCCGCGCCATTCAAATTCAAACCATTATCAGTGATGATTTTCTCCGGTTGCCCATATTGACAAATGATATTCGTTTTCAAAAATTTAGCCAATATCTTCTGAGTCACTTTCGCGTAAGAAGCAGCCTCTACCCATTTTGTGAAATAATCGATTGCCACCAGAATAAAACGGTGTCCATTGGATGCTTTTGGATTAATTTGACCGATGACATCGACTCCCCACATAGAAAATGGCCACGGGGTTGTCATATTGTGCAACATGGATGAGGGTACTTTAGTGCGATCAGCATAAATTTGACATTTGTGGCACTTTCTAACATAACTGATGCAATCTCTTTCCATTGTTGTCCAGTAATAGCCCGCTCTTAGAATTTTTCAAGCCATCATATGACCGTTTGCATGAGTAGCACATATTCTCTCATGAATAGCACTCAAAATGCGATTAGCCTCCTTAGCATCTACACATTGTAAAAGCGCTCCATCATGACTTCTTTTGTACAAAATCTTTCCACTCAAAAAGAAACCCAATGTCAGACGTCTAATTGTCTTCTTATCATTTTCATTTGCCCGAACCGAATATTCTCTAGTCCTGAGATATTGTAGGATATCGTAGTACCAAGAATGACCATCAGGTTCTTCTTCCACATTAGAGCAGCACACCGGTTCAATTTCTGACTTTATTTGTATTGGTTGCACCATGACCCCACAATTAAGTTTAGTCATCACTGCTAGTGCGGCCAAAGCATCTGCAAATTGATTCTTGTCGCGAGGTAAATGAGAAAATTTGATATCTTTGAATTTCTCTATTAATCGCGTCAAGTATTTTTTATACTGAATCAATTTTGAATCCTTGGTTTGCCATTCTCCAGTCACCTGATAGAGATGATGAAAGCAGAGTCTCCAAAAACATCTAAGGTATCAACTTTTAGATCTAATGCAGCTTGTAGACCTCTTACACACGCTTCATATTATATCATGTTATTAGTGCAATCGAATTCCAGCTTAATGGCTATAGGGAATTGTTTCCCTTTTGGCGACATGATCACGGCCCCTATTCCTTGCCCGTGCACATTCACAGCACCATCGAAGTACATCTTCCACCTTACTTCGTATTTTTTATCCCCTTTTTCAACTACGAGAACATCTTCGTCAGGAAAATCAAATCTCATGGGTTGGTAATCATCTACCGGATTTTCAGCTAAGTACTCAGCAATTACACTTCCTTTAATAGCTTTCTTCGTCATGTACACCCCATCATATTCTGAAAGGACGATTTGCCACTTAGCTAGTCTTCCAAATAAATAAGGCTTTTTAAAAATAGACTTAATGAGATCCATACGAAAGATGAGCCATGTAGTATGGTATAACATGTATTGCCGGAGTCTACTAGCTACCTAAACTAATGCACAACATGTTTTCTCGACCATAGCATATCTTGACTCATAATTAGTGAACTTCTTACTCAAGTAATAGATAGCCTTCTCTTTTCTTCCCCCTTCATCATGTTGTCCTAGTACACTTCCCATTGATTCTTGGAGCACAGTCAAATACAGAATGTGAGGCTTTCTAGGTGTCGGAGGTACCAGCACTGGTGGGTTGAGCAAATACTCTTTGATTCTATCAAAAGCTTCTTGACACTTTCCATCCCACTCTCCAGGATTCTTCTTCCTTAGCAGTTTGAAGATGGGTTCACAAGTGTGAGTGAGATTTGAAATGAATCTAGATATGTAATTAAGCTTTCCTAGGAAACTGCAAACTTCTTTTTCTGATCTTGGGGATGGCATTTCTCGAATTGCTTGAACTTTGTCAGGATCTACTTCAATTCCTTTCTCGCTAACAATGAACCCTAACAATTTACCAGAAGTCACACCAAAAGTGCATTTGTTTGGGTTCAATCTTAGCTTGTATTTTCTTAGTCTCGAACAATTTTCGAAGCACCTTCACATGACTTTCTCCTTGTTTTGACTTAGCCACCATATCATCCACATAAACCTCGATTTCTTTGTGCATCATGTCATGAAAAAGTGCGACCATGGCCCTCTGATAGGTAGCTCCCGCATTTTTCAACCCAAATGGCATTACCCTATAACAATAGGTGCCCCAGTGTGTGATGAACGTAGTCTTCTCTTTATCTTCATCAGCCATTGGAATCTGATTATACCCCGAATACCCATCCATGAAAGAATACCGGTGATTTTTGGCCGTGCTGTCAACCAGCACATCTATGTGTGGCAAAGGAAAATCATCTTTCGGACTGGCTCTATTCAAATCCCAAAAATTCACGCACATTCTTACGCGACCATCCTTTTTAGACACTGGAACTATATTGGCGACTCATTCTGGATAAGTGGACACTTCTAAGAAACCAGCCTCAATCTGCTTGATCACCTCTTTTTTTATCTTGCTAGACATTTCAGGCCTCATTCTTCTCAACTTTTGCTTGACTGGCTTGCAATCTGGATATAGCAGAATCTTATGAGACACAATGTTAGGGTCAAGACCCGGCATGTCTTGGTAAGACCAAGCGAACACGTCACTATATTCTTTGAAAAGAAAAATCATTTCCTCTTTTTCTGGTTTATCGACAATCTTTAATTCTCTTTTCTCATCTTTTAAACCCAGGTTTATGATCTGAATCTTTTCATTATGAGGAAGTATCGCTTTTTCAGCAGACTCAATCATTTTTTCAAATTTACTAGAAAGATCTAAATCTTCATCGGAGTAGTAATCGTCTTCACCAAATGCAATATGAGAATCAATTATTGGATACATAGGAGCTTCCACTTAAGACATTAGATCTATATGAGCAAGACTCCTGAGAATAAGTTAGAACATAACACAAATTAAGATGAATAAACGGATGGGAAGAGGATAAGAAAGACAGGAAAAGTAAACGGATGCCAAAACGAATGAAAACTCCATGACAAATTATTTTATTAAAATTTTTGAATGAAACATGGTCCAATACATAATAAAAGATGAAATTCAAGTGACTTTGGACTTCAGTCAAAAGAAATAAATATGGCATAAACAGATATTACTCAAAGAGGACTGCATCTGACATTGGCTTAATCTCCCAGTTGTTCAATTCTTTTAAATCTCCACAAAGTCGAATCCAACAATCCTTCTTAGAGGAGCCGTCTAGAGTATTCACCATATGCATATGGTCTACAATTGGCGGCTTAGTTGATGGCACAAAAGTTTCTAGCAGATGAGGAAGTCTGGTCTCATGGTGTTTTCTTGGCCATCTCAGGAACTCTTCCATGGAAGGCTCATATCCCAACCCCTGTCTACTTTAATTTTCTAGAAGTACGATGGGTTCGCTGATACCTTGCAGATTAGCCCCTAAGCCTTTTCCTTCTTGAAATCCGCTATTCTTCATCATTTTCGCCACAACTTGATTAACTTCCCCTTTCTTTGGTAAATCTTTACCATCATATTGGGTTATCTCTAAAGATTGGAAAGAAGACTTCAATGCTTGCTCCGCTGCTTCAACGTACGGTAACGAGCTGGGCTTGCTTACCAACATCTCCTTTGATAATTATCACCCTTCCCCTATTCACATATTTTAGTCTTTGATGTCATGTAGACGGCACCACTCCCGCAGTATGAATCCATGGCCTACCAAGTAATATGGTATAGGCAGGCTCTATGTCCATCACCTGGAAGGGAACATCAAACTTATCTGGTCCGATCTCTAACTGAAGAGAGATATCCCCAAGTACTTCACGCTTTGTTCCATCAAAAGCCCTTACCACCATACTACTTTCTCGTATACAAGACGTATTAACCGATAATTGCATGAGGGTAGAATAAGGTAGCACATTCAGCATGCATGAGGGTAGAATAAGGTAGCACATTCAGTGCAGACCCATTATAAATTAAAACTTTAGCTACAATATAGCTATCGCACTTGAGCGTGATATGAAGCGCCTTGTTGTGAGCACTCATACCAGGCATCAACTCTTCTTCAGAAAAAGAGATTGTGCTAAAGTTTTTGATAAAATTTACCATCCCTGCAAATTTCTCTACGGTTATATCTGGCCGTACATAGGCTTGCTGTAAGAACCTTTGTAATGCTTGTCTATGACATTCAGAGCTCATGATAAGAGACAATAATGAAATACGAGCAGGAGTTTTCTTCATTTGTTCCACTATATCGTACTCACTTTGTCTCATTATCTTCAAAAATTCTTCTTCTTCCTTATTTTCTCCTTGAGTATCCTTCTTGGCTAAATCTGACTCTCTCTCATTAGCCACGACTTTTCCTTTCTCCTTTCTTTGGTGTTCTATCTCCTCAGGCAAGTAACACCGTCCACTTCTAGTCAAACCATTAACCCCTATCACATTGGTGATCGTATCTGATTCTTCTTTTTCTTCTTTTTTTTCTATGCAACTCCCTGGATTTTCTTCTTTAGTGTTTACTATTTTTACTCCGTAATTCCAGGGTACAACATTGTTGCTTTCATAAGAGAACGGTGCAGGCACCTGAATGACCAACTCTGGCCGAGCTTGGCTAGCTGAGGGATTAGGTAAAACTCTAAGGACAAAAGGTTTGGCCCCATGTTGTTCTTCTCCAGTCATGTTGATCTCCTTCTGATTCCCCTCACTTCTCCTCTCAAACCTTAAGACTCCTAAAGTCATCAGCTTCTGAACTCCACACTTGAATTCCCAGCACTTTTCTATATCATGCCCCATACTTTGGTGATGTTCACAGAAAGAATCAGAAAGAATCACCATCATATTGACCATCCTTTTTTATTGGTTTACAGGGAATTTGCAATTCATACCCAGTTGACCTCAAGTTCTCCCATACTACTTTCATGGGGGTCCTAACTTGAGTGATCTTTTGGATCTCCTCAAACCCTTCCACGATGGCATTAATTCTCGGCCTCACTTCATGATTAGGCAAAGGGTTGTTATTCACATTAGGACCTCCCCCCATTTCCTCAATCTTGATCACTCCTTGTTTAATCAAGTTTAGAACAATAAACTTAAAACCAGGACAATCTTCAACGGAATGTCCCACAACACCTCTATGATAGTCGCATTTGAGGCTTGGGTTATACAATTGAGGGAATGGTGATTGCAGCGGTTGTATAGGCTTGGGAGCTATCACATGAGCTTCACATAATTGTTTGAATAACTCAGCTCTAGTGATAGGAATGTTTGGGAATGGTTCATCTTTTTGTGAGGGACGAGGTTGGTTCCTATACCCTTGGTAATTTGGCCTGAATGATGGTCTTGGGGTTGGAAAACTTTGAGGTGCGTTCTGGTAAGTGGAAACGAAAGGTGCTTGAGGATATTGGTGATTTGGTGTGTATTGGGGATAAGATGAAGGTATGGCATTAACGGGGTATGATGGTGGAAACGAAGGGTTTGGAGTATAGCTCGGTCTTCTAGGTTGAGGGTATTGGTAGGTTCCCGGTGTTTGTACCCAGTTCACTTCACCTTCTTTCTTTTTTTAGAAACCTGGCCTTTTTTGGCCAAAGCTACTACCCTCAGTATTTGTTCCTTGCAACTTTCCGGCGTTCACTAGTCCTTCTATTCTTTCTCCAACTTTGATAATATCAGCAAAATCGTGGAAGGGACAACCCGCCATTAACTCTAAATACGGGGATTTTAAGGTATCCAGAAAAATGGAACATAATTCAGAGTCAATGAGGGGAGGTTGAACTTCCGAAGCCAAAGTCCTCCATTTTTAGGCATACTCCCTAAAAGATTCATCTCTCTTCTGCATGTTCTTCAATTGCTCTCTTGTAGAAGCAGTATCGTAGTTAAACTTGTACTGCTTTAAGAAAGCGTCTGCTAAATTTGCCCAACTCCTTATTTTGGCGCGGTCTAAGTTCATAAACCAGTTATAAGTAGCACCAGTGAGACTTTTTGGAAAGAAATTAATCAACACCATCTCATCTTCCTCTATAGCGGCCATCTCCATAATGTAAGAGACCAGATGAAACTTCGGGTTACCAGTTCCATCATACTTTTGAAACTCAGGGAGCTTAAGGTCTCTAGGAATTGACACTCCTGGAGTAAGACGTAATTGCTTGACTCCCACAGCCCCGAATGAACTAGTTCCTTTCATAGCTCTAATCTTTTCCTCTAAAGTCAACAATTTCTCTTTTTGTTTTTCTTTTTCATACTCCTCAGATTCTTTCTCAACATGCATGGTCACTGGTGGATTTTGGGTGGGCACATTAAAAACAGAATGGGTGATCGGTGAAGTGTAAGTGTACACATTTCCCTTGTGTTCACTTGGATTAAAGACAGTCTCTGTGGTAGGATTTGCTTTAGGTAAGGTGGCGGTGAATCGAAATTCAGGTGATTG